>APFE031484293.1:172543-239160 GCA_000404065.3 Pinus taeda | reverse complement strand
ATCTCAATTTTGGAGGTCTAAACTTGTTAAGAAGAAAAGGAATGGTGAAAGGATTACCATTGATAGAAAAACCAGACAGCCTATGTGAAGGTTGCATTTTGGGGAAACAACATAGAGAAAGTTTTCCATCAGGTAAAAGCATAAAGGCAAAGGCACCTTTAGAGATCATCCACTTAGATTTATGTGGACCGATGCAAGCTCCATTATTAGCAGGCAACCAATATTTCCTAACATTTATTGATGAATTTACAAGAAAAACTTGGGTATATTTTCTTAAAAACAAAAGTGAAGTGTTTGAGAAATTCCGAAATTTCAAGGCACTTGTGGAAAACTAAAGCGGGCTGCACATTAAAGTTTTGAGAACTGATAGAGGAGGTGAGTATATCTCCAAGGACCTAAGATTTTGTAGAGAAAATGGAATTCACAAACAATTTACAGCAAGTTACACCCCACAGCAAAATGGAGTTGCTGAAAGGAAGAACAGGACCATCATGGATATGGCGAGAAGCATGTTGAAGGCAAAGCATTTGCCAAATGACTATTGGGCTGAAGCTGTAAATTGTGCAGCGTATATTCTAAACAGGTTTCCTACAAAAGCAGTGATGAATAGAGTGCCAGAAGAAGCATGGAGTGGGAGAAAGCAAGGAGTCACCCACATGAGAGTTTTTGGATGTGTGGCCTATGCACACATTCCAGATCAGCTAAGGAGGAAGTTGGACAGCAAAGGGGAGAAATGTATTTTCATTGGATACAGTGAGGAATCCAAGGCATACAGGTTGTATATCCCATCCACCAAGAAATTTTTTATCAGCAGAGATGTTCAATTCATTGAAGAGGAAGCTTGGGATGGAAGCATAGAGAAAACAGTGAATGTTAAAAACTGTTTGTCTCATGATGAAGATGATGAGGAGGTGGCTGAAATGCATCCCCAAACAGCAGCGCCAACACAAGGACAACAAAGGACACCATTGAGGATAAATGAGAGTGCTTCTCCAAGCACACCACAAGGAGGAAATTCAAGTGCATCTTCAAGCACTTGCACACCAAGTGAAAGAGGTAAGAAGTTTAGAAATCTAAGTGACATTTATGATGAAGGAATGAATTCCTTATTTGCCTTGTTTTTTCATGTTGATGATCCTATTCATTTCGAGGATGCAATTAAAGATAAGAAATGGATAGAAGCTATGGATGAGGAGATGAATGCCATAGAGAGAAACAAAACATGGGATTTGGTTGAGCTACCAAAAAGTAAAGAAGTTATTGGAGTGAAATGGGTTTACAAGACCAAGAGCAATGCTGAAGGCAAGATAGAAAGGCACAAGGCAAGGCTGGTTGTCAAAGGGTACAAGTAGCAGTATGGGAGAGATTATGAGGAGACTTTTGCACCGGTTGCAAGAATGGAAACCGTGAGAGCAGTGCTGTCCATAGTAGCACAAAACAAATGGAAAGTTTACCAAATGGACGTGAAATCAGTATTCCTAAATGGAGTGTTAAATGAGGAGGTCTATATTGAACAACCTCCAGGATATGAGAGGAAAGGCCAAGAACACAAAGTATGCAGATTGAAGAAAGCTCTTTATGGGCTCAAACAAGCACCAAGAGCTTGGTACAGTAGGATAGATTTCTATCTACTGGAAAATGAGTTTGACAAATGTGAGGGAGAACCCACCGTCTACATCAAAGAAAAGGATGGTAAGATTTTAATTGTTGTGTTATATGTTGATGATGTGATTTTTACAGGTAATGATGATTACCTCATTAAAAATTTCAAATCAGTCATGAAAGATGAATTTGAAATGACTGACATGGGTTTCTTGAGATACTTCTTAGGCATAGAAGTAGATCAAAATGAAAAAGGAATTTTTATCTCTCAAGCAAGATATGTAAATGAAGTGCTGGGCAGATTTAATATGCAAGAGTGCAAGGCAACAATCACTCCCACAGTAATGGGACTAAAACTCAGCAAAGAGGACAGCAGCAAGGATTTTGATCCTAGCTTGTATAAGAGTATAGTTGGCAGCCTCATGTATTTAACAACAACTAGGCCAGATATAATGTTTGCTGTTAGTTTACTTTCCAGATTCATGGAGAGGCCAAAGGAGGCACATTGGCAGACAACAAAAAGAATGTTGAGGTATGTCAAAGGTACCAAAATGTTTGGAATTTTATATAATGTCTCAAAACATTCAGATTTAGTTGGCTACACCGATAGTGATTGGGCTAGAAGTGTAGATGATCGGAAGAGCACTTCCGGTTATGTTTTCCATATGGGTTCAGGAGCCATTTCATGGGCTTCTAAGAAGCAGTCCATTGTAGCATTGTCTACAGCAGAGGCTGAATATGTGGCAGCTACAACAGCAACATGTCAAGCAGTGTGGATGAGAAGAATGTTGAGGAGCTTAGGCCAAGAGCAGGCAAAAGCAACAGTGATTTTTTGTGACAATAGCTCAGCTATTGCATTATCCAAGAATTCTGTGTTTCACAAACGAATGAAACACATTGACACAAGGTTTCACTACATCAGAGAATTGGTGAACAATGAAGAAATTGTCCTAGAACATTGCAGGACTCAGGAACAGGTTGCAGACATTTTGACAAAGCCATTGGATCAGAAAAGCTTTGAATTTTTGAGGAAATGTTTGGGTATGATTGAATTCCAAGCAGTTGAAATTAAAGGGGAGTGTTGAAAATTGTAATTCCAACTGCGCATCAGGTGGTCAGTGTTGTAGCGACCCCAGCAATCTCAGCGATTCACCCTAGCGACTTCAGCGATTCAGCGATGAGCAGTCAGCGACTCAGGCTCCAGCGATAAGCGATCGCCGATATCGCATCGGCGAAATGGCAGTGAGGGAGTTATAAAGTTTTGTTATTTGCGATGAGCGATCACCGATATTGCTATCGGCATATCACTATTGGTGGAAACCAAATGGGCAGCCTTTACCATGTGATAAGTTGCGACCCGATATCCCGGACCCGATGGGTATTCAATATTTTGTTTAAATTTATTTCAGTTCCGGCAGTGGCTCGTTTTATTTCTTTTATTCATTTTAGGCATATATTAAAATATGTTGTATCGGAGGTATTGGCAAAGATTGTGTTCGGGATTTCGCAATCGGGGAAACCATGGGTGCACAACTTTTGCATATATGTGTGCCATGCGATAAAGCTCGGGCCCGATGGATTTCCAAAACCATATTGTATAATGGTTGAAGTAAAGGCCTGGAAAATAAATTCAACATGAAGTAAAAGTTACATTGCCGTAAGTTTTCTCAGTAAACAGTAAATGCAATTTACTGTGGGTTGGTAAGTTTAAGTGAAGTTTTTAATTTTGCCTGAGCGGGAGTATGGGCACCAGTAAAAGCCAGTAAGACCATTTAATTTTTCTGTCTTTCTTTTACGGCAGCATGGCGATGTAAGTAACTTCTCCTGTAGACATATATGTATGTAATTTTCTTTGGTAAATATATATGGAATCAAAGGGAGGCATAGCATTACGGGTGAAAAATGTTTTGAATATACAATTTGGTGTCACGCAGCAGCATGAGTAAAATTCATGTGTAATTTTTCACAGAAGTGAAATGCAAGTGGTGAATCCATCTCCGAGAGAGGAAGTTTATAATCTGTAACTGCATTTTTTTAATAGAAATCCTTGGTGTGCAAACTCTGTCCTTTGGTGCTCAGAATGTTTTTTTAAATACTTCCGCTGTGTTAAAATTCCTATGGAGTGCAAAATAGAGCATTGTCTCTGTGTGAAAGTTTTTTTTGTTTTTGGGATTTTACCAGAAAAATCCCCAACAAAGAAAACCTAGGATCGATAATAATCATTATTGCTTCCTAAGGCAAATGTCTGGCTTCGACCATTCTGAAATATTCTCTTGGCCTATCTCTACTGTAGGGATTAGGCCAAATGCAATACTCTCGTGTCCCTCTGGAGATACATCTGAACTTTCGTAGATAGGCTATTTTATGCAATTTATTTTGTTGTGAAATGTAGTTGATCTTTTCTTAATTGTATTATGAAATTATTTTTCTGGGTTGAAACTTTCAAATTATTTCTATTATGGTGTTAATGATTTCCACACCTATCTTTTCTGAAACATTGATCATTTTCATATATGGATAGGAGCAACTGTTGGAAATAATACATTCTCGCAGGCTGGCGATCCCTGAAGTGGGAATGGGAAACCAAACAGAATATAACATTCTCAGATATTCTGTTGAGGCTGATTGCTCCCACTATGATGCTGCTGGTAAGACCATTTTGGGCAAACGCAAGATTGAAGAAAACCCGAACATGGATAATTCCTTGAAACATGTACATTTATCTAAGCTCAAGAAGCAGAAGCCTGGTAAGACTGTCAACCCTGATCATAGTGAAGTTCTAAATAAAATTGTAGGGAAAAAGATAATTGAAAAGGACAACAACCGTTCAGAGGAAAGTAATCTTATTCCTGAGCTTAAGAAGCCAACCAAACCATCTGCAGTCAGGGATTTTCGTCCTGGCTGTGGGAGATATACATCTGTTGTTGCACCTGTGAATTATAAATGTTTGCCACAAAAAATTTTCACGCCACCAGTTTCAGATTCTGCATGTTATACCTCTACTAATGGTAGAATTGTTCCCTCAGTGAGGAAGGAGCAGTACCAATTATCCGCTTCCCCTGAGACCCGTATGGGTGGTGTTAAGGGCAGCAGTCAACAACATTCTAATTTTAAAAATCATTCAAGTGCTAAAGAAAGTGTCAAATTTAGAGGCAACCATCAGTCGGATTGTGTGAACAAAGATGTTGCTAGAAACAAAGAAGATGGTTTTGGAAAGATAGAGAAGAAAAACATGGTGTATTTTAGAAACAGAGAGGGAAAAATTCAGTCGGATGGTGTGAACAAAGATAGTGCTAGAAACAAAGAAGATGGTTTTGGAAACAGAGAGAAGAAAAACATGTTGTCTTTTAGAAACAGAGAGAATGAAGACCTCCAGCCTTGTAGACCAACGTTGAAAGAACCACACTATATTTCTCAGCATTCTAGCCAAGTAAAGTACAAAAACTTGCAACATTTGCAGGTGCAACCTAAAACAGAGAATGCTAATCAGGTGGCCCATATGGTCAAGAAAGAAGCCAACCCAGGACATTCTACAGTCAAGGTTCAAGTGTCATGTTCTCAACATAATACAATTGGAACCAATAAAGTGGCGGCTCCATATAAGGGTGTGACAACCCCTAAGCAGCTCTCTTCAAAAAATGTCAAAACCAGATCAAAAGTTAAAGAAACCGTGCAATTATTCCAAGTGGTTTGTAGGAAATTGTTGCAGAATCATGAAGCCCAAGTTCAAGACCAAGAACTAGCTGGTAAATTTTTCCGTGTGGATCTAAAGGCATCCAAATTCTTAAGAGATAATAACCTTTATGTCAATACGGGTAAACAAATTGTGGGAGCTATTCCTGGAGTAGAAGTTGGAGACCAATTTCGTTATAGAATTGAGCTCTGCATTGTGGGTCTTCATCGACAGATACAGGCAGGGATTGATTTCTTGAAACAAGGAAACGTGACACTGGCTACCAGCATCGTGGCATCAGGTGGTTATGAAGATGATATAGATGGTGGGGATGTGCTGATATACACTGGCCATGGTGGAAATAACTACAGTGGGGACAAAAGGTAGAACAAACACCAGAAATTTGAACACGGAAACTTGGCTCTTAAGAACTGCATAGACAGGAAGACACCTGTGAGAGTTATTCGTGGATACAAGCAAACGAATACTGGAATTCATGAAAACAGAAAAGGCACAGTCAATGTAATATATACATATGATGGGCTCTATGATGTGCAAACATACTGGCTCAATAAAGGGGTATCTGGATACTTAGTATTCAAGTTCCAGTTAAAAAGATAGCATGGTCAACCAGAGTTGGGCTTCAAGGTAGTGCAATTTATAGGGAGGGCACAAAAACATCTAATTCGTGAAGGTCTTAGGGTTAAGGACATTTCTAGAGGCAAAGAGAGAAAATACATTTGTGCAGTGAATACCATTGATGAGGAAAGTCTACCAAATTTTTTTTATACAACTAAGGTTATTTATCAATTTGGGTGTAAGCCTGAGCCTCCCAAGGGATGTGAATGTAAAGACGGGTGTTTGGATCCTTCCAAATGCTTCTGGGCTTCGAAAAAAGGGGGAGAATTTCCATTTAATTACGATGGTGCTATTGTGTATCCTAAGCCTATTGTATATGAATGCGGTCCTTCTTGTAAATGTCGTGGGACTTGTCACAATAGAGTGAGTCAACATGGTGTTCGATATACACTTGAGGTTTTCAAGACATATAAGAGAGGTTGGGGGGTTAGATCATTAGACTCCATACCTTCTGGTAGCTTTATTTGTGAATACACTGGTAACCTTCTTTCTGATACTAAAGCTGAAAAACGTGTTGGGAATGATGAGTACTTCTTTGATATTGGATGCAATTGCAATAGCAGAGATCAATCTCTTCGAAGTGATCTTTTAATTTTGGTGCCCGACATTGAGGCTGGTGCAACCTCTGACATGGTGGAAGATGGAGGATTCACGATTTATGCAGCCAAGTGTGGAAATCTGGGTAGATTTGTTAATCATAGTTGCTCTCCTAATCTGTATGCACAGAATATTCTTTATGACCATGATGACAGAAAGTTACCACATATCATGCTCTTTGCTACCAAGAACATTCCTCCTATGAGGGAGCTTTGTTATCACTATAATTACAGTCTGGATGAGGTTCGTGATTCTGATGGTAACATAAAAACAAAACCCTGTTACTGTGGCTCTTCACAATGCACCGGGAGGATGTATTAAGTGCCTGGAAGTTCTGGTTGCAATATCTGATTTACAATTAGAGATTTTTGCCTAGGTACAGAACCATTCTCTGCATTCATAATTCTTATGCTTTTTAAATTTGCTTCAATCAGCTATTCAATTAATCAATGAATGATGTATTCTAATTTGCTATAGTCTGTATTGATTTTCTCTTTAACTAATGGTATGTTGAGAATGAAACACTTGGAATGGGATTGATTCTTAGAATATATACTATGTTGGAACAGGTGGACTTTTACAGATGCAGAGATTTTTGTGTTGGAACAGCTGGACTTTTACAGGTGCAGAGATTTTTGTGTTATTTGAAAGCATAATATCTACCGGGATTTTTGTGTTATTTGAAAGCACAATCTCTACATGCCTAGTTTGGGTCAGTGTTCTAAGTGTGATTTTGTTGCTGGGAAGCTTTGCAATGCATATAAACCAGAATTGTAGTAATTCTATACAAAGTATTTAGTTTTCTTTTCTTTTCTTTTCTTTTCGTGGGATTTTTTTATTGTTCAATACACGTATAACAAAAGTTGTTTTTGATAGAATTGTTATTGAGATAGAGAAGGAGAAACATTGTGGTGTTGTAGATTTATTGGATAAGTTAGACAACAATCATTAAGAAGCAGATAAATCTGAGAGTCTTAAAACTTACAAATGTTGTAAGCAGCCACTAAAGATAACAGGAATAAAGCATTATTTTGAAAAATAACTGAAAAATAGTTTTTGTTTACCTTTAGAAATTGGATAACTGAAGGGTATGGTATGAAGAAATTTGTCTAAATTGATATGTAACTTCAGCTAGCTGCAAAATCTGATTTTAGACTAGAAAAATGACAAAATTGAAAGAATTCTGTTATAACATCTTGTTTCAAGTGGACGTTAAAAATAGTCAGCAAAACTTTGTGATTACAAATAGAAGGTTTTGTGGTAAAATTGTTTTAAATGTGATATTAGTAACTTCAAGATATTTTTCAAATAGTTGTTAGTTTTATTATCTATTATGATTAATATCACCAGATGTTGTCTATAAACTACTGAATTGATAAATTTATATCAAAATAAAATGTTGAAATTACATTGTGCTTCTTTTATATAAAAAACTTATAACCATAATATTTACATGGTGTGAGTTTTGCACTCTGCTCTATTGTTTCTTAAAACAAATCCTAAGAACATTTATGATAAAATCTTGAGGTTGAAGGCTGAACTTTTTCACTAGATAGAATGAGGATTTTGAGTCATTACATCTCAAACTTTCCATCTTCCTTGCCCCACCAATCATATGATTTTTTTTATGAAGTTAAATGCCTTTCTCTTTATCTTTAAAATGATTATTTCTCTTCTATATACACAAATTGTTTTGTCCAACAATTGACATAGGTCATATACATTGGGGAGATACATTATATGCTAAGTGCCAAAATTATGTATTGTAAATAATGAAGCATAACTTTCTTCTTGGAGCTGAAAATATGGCATAAGAGTACTCATCATAAATATATTGGATAGGAAAGTATACCACCCAAGCCATAATTGGAATATGAGCACTCAAATCCTTAAGGGAAAAGAAGCAAGTTTCTTTTTCAAATTAAAGGGAAAAATTGGCCAAAATTGACAAAATTCATATGATGATAACTCTATGAATGAAACATATGAATAATCATGAGAAAGTTTAAGATTTAAATACATCTCTCCACCCATAATTTTCATTAGGGTAATCTAAATTTAAAAAAAAAACAAGAAAAATAAATTAGTGGTCTTAAAGAGTAAAATAGTACATGTAACTTCCATAATTATAGCATTACTTGTATATAATAGTTTTTGTTTTCTACACATTCAAAAATCGTGAGGGCTAGAAGCACAAAAGATGACTAGAGAGCTCGTAGCCATTAAGGAGAAGTAAGAAGCATGGATGTTAATATGGGCAATCAAGACATAGTCTAGTGGACATCGGACTAGACCATATCTAATTAAGATTAAAATCACCATGAAGAGTCTAACTGAAAGTGCAATGTTAGAGGTTTGATAATGGGAGAATAATGACGAATATTCTGAACATATATGCATCCTTTGAAGATCTATTAGTTGAACATGAGTTACACATGATTGAGGTGGAAGATAAGGCTAGTGTAATTTAGTCACATTATGATTCTAAGCTAGAGGATATATTTCACTCGAAAAATAACCACATTGAAATATCTTGGCCGTTAAACAAACCATTGGATCCAAGAGAAATATTAGCAAAATTTTCAAGAGCTATCATATAAATTTGAATGGGATGGACACAACTGCATATTTATATATCATTCCATTGTGTTCCTATGATATTCTTGTTGGGAGGAATTTGTGGAAAAGTATTATGTTATCCTAAATTGTTGCAATAAGGAATTTATTGCCTTATGAGGAAGGGTAATAAAAGAAAGTTCAATGAATTCCAAAAACACATCTCCATAACTTAAATTTTAACCCCATATCTTGAAAAAAGGTTTTACTAAAGGTTGTCAAATATTTACAGTGTGTGTGGAGGAGCTAGTGATGTTTCGTCGATTACACTTCCTTAAGGTCACATAGGTGGTTGAATCTGACCATAGTAGCCTCTCTTCACATGTTTACACGGTTCACAGGGTTACTTTGGGTAGGCCTGAGAGGAGTGTTACGGAGTGGTATCAGAGTGTGATTCAAATCTATGACTAGATGGGTTGAATGTGTTAGTCATGCATGCATGTCAGTTGCATATGTGTCTCTTACACTTATATAGTTGTTACATTTTATTGATGATTGATTAGGGTTGTAATATGGTTATCATGGAGAATTTGATGTTGATTTCATGAAAGATATTTTTCATAAGCATGTGACTAGTTTCATATGGTTATATGTTGCTTATATGTTGATTTTGCATCACCTACTTACATCCTTGTATGTTAGGTTACATTTTGAATATTTTGATTACATGTATTAGCCTTGTAGGTTGATTTCAAGAACTGGTCGATTATGTTGGACTACATTTGATTATGCGTATTTGTAGTTGGTTAGGCATTGCTTATGCATGTTTTTGGTTGCATGCAACAATGTGTACAATGGAGTAATGGTCGTTTTTGTGCATGAGGTCATAGCATGCATTGTTGATATGGCTTTGCATTGATGGCTAGACCCTAGTTAGAGTGATGTTTATGAGTTGTTACATTTATTTGTGTATGTCAATATGTTGTTATGATTATGGTACACATGTATCATGCTGATTTGGTGATCTTGCACACAAGGTATCTTCCCCAAGATATACTAAGGTATGTTGATTTATTGTGATTTGGTTTATCTGGGATATTATGCCTTGCAGGAAGATATATCAAATGGCTAGCAAGATGGTTGACTACAAAGATTCTCCCTACAAATCCAAAGAGAAGTATGGTGTTGGGAACACCTCCAATTTGGTAGTAACTGTTAGGATAATTTATTGACTAAATTAACACAAGTATTTAATTATCAATCTGGGTTTGTAAAACTTGGAGGCAAATCCACTGTATATGGACATAAGATATAATCAACTTTAGAAGATAAAATTTGGAGATTTAAAGAAGTACATATTACAAATATAAACCTATTTTAACAATTTCTAATTCATTTATGTAATATATCAGTGAAGAGGCTCCTAACTTAGGAGAACCATGTTGTCCTTCCCTACAATACTACTTTCATGAAGATAATTCTAAGAGCACTAATTAATAGAGGCTTATGATACAGAGGATGTAAAAGAAGAGGCTCCTAACTAAGAAGGTCCAAATTGTCCTTCTTCACAATCCTACTATATCACAATCACCATTGCTTCAAACCATAAATGCATAAATAACTTCAAATGAGAAATGGAGAATGAAATTCAGTTTTAGTTCAAGATCAAATAGAATCGGAATTTAACTTAAATTCCTTTTTGTCCCTTCATATGTAGATTAGAATTAAACCAATATTCATTCAGCAATCATCACACATCTAAATACATTTGAAACAAAAATTAGTCTATGAAAACTATGAAAATTGAACCAAGAAATGTACTTAGCTTGGTGTGGGGGCCCTCCATCCTTGCCTTGCACACTTGAAGAAATCTCAGCTACAACAAATTCAGTAAATCATCCAAGCATGAACAACAAATTGGAATGAAGCAAGTTCTTCAAATTAGCTCCCAACTCCAATTATACAAAAGTTACATACAAATTCCATTACAAAAGCCATCAAAGTCTTGGCTTTAAATAGAGGTTTAATGAAACAAATTGATCTTTATTATCTCTAACACTCATATCTACTCATATACACCTATCTAAGTCGAACTCATCCAATTCATCCCAAGAAATATGGTCAATCCCATAAAATCTCAAAACTGCCCTATTTCCTTCGGATTTTCTAGTGACTAGTCATGTTTGACCAGCCTTGACCGGGCCTAATAAAGCTTGTTCTCGCCAAACCAAGTGGAGTTAGCTTAGTCCTAGTTCCCAAGTTGTCCATCTATGCATCAAACTCGAGTCCAAGTGTCCTGCAAGCATGTCCTCCACATAGCTATTATGGGAATTTCTGATTCAGTCCAAAATTGCACTTGAAACTCAATTTTCATAAAAACTTCTAGAAATTGCAAAATTAAAATTAAACACCTGAATATGCATAAAATACATCAAAATTAAATGGATATGATGGAAAATGGATGGAAAATATAAGAATTAAGTAGGTTTCCCTAAGCAAAAATAGACCAAAACTGAGGGCCAACACTAACGTTGAGAAGCTTAAAGGAAGAGATAAGGAGTTGTGAGGGAGATAATGATAGAATCAAACAAACATATGAAAAATTAGCAGAGGTAAATGTAGTGATACTCCAGAGTTCGTCAAATTTGTAGTGGCAAGGACTACGTCAGATCAGACATGAGCAGGATCTACATGGGGCATATGGTAGTAGATCTCATGTCGATCATTGATCAGTTAGAGAAGACATAATACGAGATGGCAGATTATTGTACACTTCGGAGAGTAGAAGGGATAGACATAGTTATGAATCTAGTTATGATTCTGATAGGCACTATGATCATCACCATTATCATCTTTATAGGAGGAGTGATAGGAGATACTTGCCGGATGAGTTTAAGAAAGAAAATCCACCTACTTTTGATGGAGAGGTAAAGAGATCATAGGGTGCAGAGGCTTGGTTACTTGGTATGAAAAAGTTCTTTAAGCTACACGACTACTAAGAGAACATGAAAGCTAGAGTGGCTACTTTCAATCTTAAAGTTAAAGAAGACATATGGTGGGAAGATTTGAAGAGTGTGAGGGACATAAATGAAGAATATTTGTCTTGGAATAAGTTTGAGTGGCTCTTTAAGAATAATTGCTTGCTAGAAAGGTACACTCATGATAGGGAAAAATAATTCTATGAACTAAAGGTGGGATCCATCAAAAATGATGAGTACACTAGTGAGTTCTTCGAACTGTTGAGGTATGTTCTTGACCTCAATGAGGAGAAGGCTATGATTCAGAGATTCATTAGTGAAATATCGATTGCATTGAAAGATATAATTAAATTCGATGAGCCTAGATATTTGGAGGAGACCATTCGAAAGTTAAAACATTGCTATGAACAATCGACGTGTATCGTTCAGACTAATCCAAGTTGGAGAGGTAATTTAAAGTGCAAAGGAAAATGGGATAAAATGTGAGCAAGGCCATAGGGTACAGATAATAAGGAGAATGTTGTAGCACCTAAGAGGTTTAATGCATCAAAAGAGGACATGGGCATCGATCTCAAGAAAATAATAAAGATGGATTATGGAGGCCTATAGAATGTTGGACTTGTGGCAAAGATCATCGCAGGGGATATTGTGCATATAATCAAGGTGGTAGACCTCAGATATATAGTGCAAAGGAGGAACAAATGGCTGGAGACATTGGTCAAAGTATTCCATGTATCTATGCACCCTTGGATATCAAACACGGAGAGCATCATGCATCTATCATCGATATGGATGGTAAGCATTGTGATCAAGTTATTTCTCTTTTGATTGACCTTGGATCTAATTATAGCTATGCTAGTGCTAACTTTGTGTATAAGTGTGGCTTGAATAAAGAGTTGTAGTTGCATGCAAAGTCTTGGTTAGTGTGGCTGATTATAGGTACAAAGAGGCAAGTGCATCATTGGGTAAGAAATTGCACATTTGATTTGAATGGTATGCGTACCGTAGTACATTTGAATGTATTATTGTTGGGTTCATACAATATGTTATTGGGCATATATTGGTTGTATCTACATAGAACCACATTTGACTTCTATTACAAAGCAATTGAGTGTTGTGATGACAATGGAAAACCAAGAGTCTTGCAAGGTAAGAAGAAATCCACATCAGTTAGGATGGTGACAACTATGCAAGAAAAGCATAGTTGCAGGAAAGGGTGCAAGCTATTCACAGTACACATTTCTAGAGATAAGGGCAAGGGAGCTGAGGATGTGGATGTGTTGAGCAAGTACCCATTTTTGCAGTAGCCTCGGGATGTATTTCCTTAAGGCATTATAGATTTGCCACCTCACATGGAGGTATATTTTTCTATTGAGCCAGTGCCAGGGATAGCTCCAACATCTAAAGAACCTTACAGGATGAGCACACTTGAGTTGGTTGAGTTAAAATTGGAGCTGAAGGAAATGTTGGACAAGGGATACATTAGACCAAGTGTATCACCTTCGGGTGTACTGACCTTGTTTGTAAGGAAGAAAGATGGTACTCTCAAATTATGCATTGACTACATGTAGTTGAATGAAGTGACTATCAAGAATAGATATCCTTTACCAAGGATTGATGAATTGTTCAATCAGGTGAAGGTAGTAGCGGTGTTCTCAAAGATTGATTTGAGATTTGGATATCATCAAGTATGCATCAAAGAGGAGGACATTTACAAGACTTCATTCAGGTTCAGGTATGGGCATTATGAGTTTATTGTTGTTCCATTCGGTTTAACTAATGCTCTAAATACATTCATGTGTTTGATAAATAGTGTATTGCATCAATATTCGGATAAGTTTTTTATTTTGTTCATTTATGATATACTGGTATATTCTAAAAATGAGCAAGAGCACATCGAGAATTTAGCAACAGTGTTGAGATTTCTAAGAGAGCATCACTTATAGCCTAAGTTTACAAAGAGTAGTTTCTTTCAGACTGAGGTACACTACTTGGGACAAGTTGTCTCCAAGAAGGGAATTACAATAGATATAGAGAAGATAAGGGTCATCATGGAGTGTATAGCCCCTAAGAATGTGGATGAGGTGAGATCTTTCATGGGTTTGGAAGGTTATTATAGGAGGCTCATCAGGAACATCTCACAAGTTGATTATCCCATTACATCCTTACAGAGGAAATGTAAGAAGTCCAAATGGATAGAGGAGTGCGAGGCTAGCTTTGAGTAGCTTAAGTCATTGTTGATACATTCACTAGTTCTATAGATTGTAGATCCGAATAAGGAATTTGTACTATACACATATGCTTGCAAGAGAGAGCTTGGTGGAGTCCTTATGCATGGACAAGTGGCATGTTATGACTCCCAAAAACTAAACGAGCACAAGTAGAATTACCCGACACATGATCTTGAGTTAGAAGAGATTATACATGCATTAAATATGTGGAGGCACTATCTTCTTGGAAGGTAGTTTGTTCTTATGAGTGATCACATTGGGTTGAGACATTTGTTTTACTAGCCGAATCTAAATGCCAAGCAGGATAGAGGGTTGGCCACAATCAAAGAGTTTGATTTCGTGATCAGGTACATCAAAGGTAAGGAGAAGATGCTCTGAGTAGATGGATATAGGTGAATCACTTAGTAACTATTAGTTCTTATGAGATAGATTTACAGGACAGGATCTTGTGAGAAAGAGAGTAGGATGTCAGATATATGGATATTGTGCATAGCTTGCATCAGAGTGATAGTAGAGGTACATGTATAGGTCAGGGTACATGTACAGGTATAGGTAAAGGTGATGGTACAACTACAGATGATGGTACAGTTACAAGTACAAGTAGTGGTACAGGTGCACGTACAGGTGCAGAGGACATGAACTATCATCGTATAGCAGATGAATTGGTCAAGTTCCAAGAGAGGATATATGTGTCGGATGAGAGTGATCTCAAGAAGGTGATATTTGGGGAGTTTCATGTGAAACCGAATTCAAGTCACCCAGGTTACCAGAAGACACTAACAAAAGTAAAGAGACCTTATTATTGGTATAACTTGAAGACTGATGTAGCAGAGTTTGTGGCTAGATGTTTTGATTCTTTGTGAGTAAAAGAAGAGTGTAAAGATACAAGTGGGCTACTACAACCGAGTGTGATTCCATAATTCAAATGGGAGGTCATTCCCATGGACTTCATCATAGGGTTGCCAAAAATAGTGAAGCAACATGATTACATAACGGTCATTGTGGACATGTTAACAAAGGTTGCAGGAGAAACATCATGGTTACATTCTTGGTTTCGATCTGTTGCAGCCTTTGCTAACCACAGAAACCACATACACATGCCATGCATGCCAAAATTAGTCAATAAATCATACATGCAACTTGGTACTTGCAAGAAACTTTGATGTAGCAGCTAATGTTGATGCCTTCTTACACTTTCCTACTCTTCCTTTCACTTCTTTCTCCAAGAATCCAAGTATGCCACACCCACTAAGAATGCTCCAAGAAAACTCTAAGTCTCCAAGAGTATGAGAGGGAGAGAGAGAGAGAGAATAGTGAGAGAGCTCAGAAAATAAACCGACAAAAAGGTTACCAACTGGTCCTGTGAAGCCTTTTAATGAATAAGGCCTCTTTTTTCTTCATTTTCCATTATTTTTGTTCATTTTCCTCCTCACATGCAACCTATGACATTTCACCTCTTTTTTCTCCTAATTTCCATTATTTCCATAATTAAACATGCCAAAATTCCTTTTAATGCCATAGCCATTTCCTTTGCCAATTTTCTTAGCCATAAACAATCAAATGAACACCCCGTAGGATGTCTTTCCCAACATTCATCTTGGAATAAGTGTCCCTTACATCCGTGCTTATGTTTTTTAACATTTATTACATGGAACTTTCATGAGGGTTGTTCCAAACATGATAGTCTTTAAGTTAAAGCCCGATGTGCAGCACTTTGATGGAAAAATGTAGCTACTAGAGTGGTAGTCATTGAGGTCAAGGGTCTAATCAGCTAGGAGAAGTTGAGCAGCCCTAAACTTGTGTGTGGAGAAGGACTTATACAAGAGACGGTGTGAAATCCTCCTAGCCCGTGTTCATTGTGGGAGATGCACATATCGGAGTGATAAATGACAACCCTTTGTGCCCTATGTTGGTCTTCATTGGAGAAGCATATGTAGACCATAGCGGGATGAAGTCCCTCAGTAGCTAAGGATTGGTGGTGGTCATATTGAGCATTGTTCACAAGGGGAGTTATGAACAACTTGACATGAGCCTTGATCTATTGATGTGTTTATGGATGAACGATAAACTAATGAGTAGGTTGGAAGTCAAGATTCAGTGGTTAGATGGGCTTGGAGCATTAATCAATGCAAGAGATACAGATTAGGAGCCAAAGGACTGGGAAGGTACAAGGTATGATCGAGAGGAACTGAGAGAGTCAACTACATCAGCCACATCATCATATTATCTTTTTGAGGGCAAGTTGGTTGTCGATGGACTGACACCGAGCCCCAATTTTGTGTCTTGTATCAATGAATGTATGAGGTCCATTATCCTTGATACGAGAGACCTAGAATGTTGTATAATATGTTGTTTAATACAACGAAGTTGGTTTGAAATTTGTAAAAAGTTGTCTATATTTTTTGCACTAGTGGATCTACTATTGTTTATATTCCACTCTATAAAGTAGTATCATTGTGATTCTTGGTGTGGTAGTATCAAAGATTTTAAGTCTCTATCCTAGACACCAAGTTCGTGGAAAGAAACATGGTATCAATGGGAAGCTGACCTATTGTTAAGGGAGATGAATGAATTTTTTCACAACAAAAAAACTCAAAGAGAGTTGTGGGTGTCTAGATCATGGAGCAGATGGTTAAGCTAAAGACATGGAGGTGTGGTCTTGATAGGTTACATGGCGAGATGGGCTGGGAGTTCTAGTGGATCAGTGGTGAACCTATTTCCCTTCAATATGTTGTGTGGTTCTTCTCATATGATGGACTTCCTTCCACTTATCATGGATAGTTAGGATAGATCGAGGATTTCTTTGGCATCGATGAGATTAGGTTGATTGAGATGGCTTCATGTGATGGACTTCAGATTGGCATGCTAGAGTATTCATCAGATCATGATGTTGCATATCCAAGGTTTGAGGGATTTGCATGAGTAGTATTTGATCCAGAAGGATAAGGGCTTGTAGGATTGAGCTAATGAAGATCATGTAGGCTAAAAGGAAGTCTAGACTTATAGGGAGGAATCCAATGGAGGTTTGTGATCTTTAGGTTTAGATAGAGGTACTACCAAGGTTGTCGGGTTGATTAGATAAGGTATGCTACACTGATGAACACCATATGGGCTATTGTCGCTAATGATGATGGTTACTTCCTAGTCTTGGAAGTAGCTCCTTCGCTAAGAGGGAGTGTTTATTTTTATAGATTGCTAGGTACTCCAAGCCATGAGGATTGAGAATTTGGAGGATTGAGCTTTCTTCCCTGCTCAGTCTTGCAAGCACTCATCCTCCTAGATCAAATGCCACTCATGAAAATCCCTCCAATCTCAGATATGAAACATCATGATCTTATGAAGAATCTAGCCTTCCAACCTGTATTCCATCAAATGAAGCCATATCAATCAACCTGATCTCTTCCTTGCCAAAACAACCCTCAATTTGTCCCAACCATCCATGATAAGACATAGGAAGTCCATGATCTACAGAGTGCCACACAACATGCTGAAGTGCACCAAGTTCACCACCGATCCACCAAAACTCCCAACCCATCTCATCATGTAGTCTATTGAGACCACATCTCCATGTCTTTTGTTGAGCCCTATACTACATGATCCAAACACCCACAACTCCCTCTTTTTCATTTCTTTGTCCACACTTTGATTTATTGTCCATCAAAGTAGCTTAGATATGCTCTGATACCATGTTTAATTTCCATGAACTTGGGTCTTCAATGCCATGAGTCTTTAAGAAATTCCTCATTCTTACCTCCCATATATCAAAGTTTCCATTGAACAATGGAGCCTTCAAAAATTGATTGACTTCAATTTCGGTGGTTGAGGAAGACACATCTTTAGGAGGATTGAAGACTTTCTTCCTTGGCTTCACCATTTGTGTTCTAATGATCAACCTTCAAGCTGTTAGGATTTGAGTTAAGGTACTGGCTCTGATACCAATTGTTGGAAATACTGAGAGGGGGGTGAATCAATGTTTCTTTTCAATTGTTACATTTACTAGTTAGATCACTTATATTTAGAACACAAAAATGAACAATAGAAGTAAACGCTTTTATTAATATAATATTTATAACGAATGAAGTAAAATATGGGTAGGGCTCCAACCCTTGATGAAGACACCCAAGCTCCAACTTGGGATGTGCCAAGTACCTACTTGGACTTTAGTGAGGCTCCAACCTCTAGGGCTTTGACCCTATCTTATCCAAAGCACCAACTTTGAGTTTAGGAGCACCAACTCGAAGGACACCAATCCTCAATCTTCCAAGCTCCAACCTATATTTTCTAAGCACTAACTTGGACTTCCAAGGCTCCAAAGTTATCAATTTTTAGGCACCAACCTCAAGGGATCCAACCCTATATCTAGTTCACTTTGCCAAGGTATGTTTGGTTGTACTTCACGTCTCCCAATATCTTCTTCAATGAGCCCTGTCAATCTCTTCAGCAATGCCTTCTCCAAATCACTTCATTAATGACAACCTGCCTTCATATGAAGGAGTCTTCACAACTTTTCATATTTCTCAAACCGAATCTCCAAGTCACATCATGATGACTAACGCATAATGGTTACAATCATCAATGTATCTTAAATGATCTTGCACACACAAAACTCTTTGTTTCAACCCTCTATTCTAACAGTCATGATAACTGCTTCAGGGGTAATTTCTTTAGAAGAGAAACTATTGCGGCTATAGGTTGTGGCGCAATTATAAAACAACCCTACCTTATGTAGTCCCTTTTTAACATATCACGGGCTGCACTTCTATAGATTAATTATATGTTCGAACTTTCAATGATTAACCCAGTCAACAGAATGTTTTTTACCTTCGTCTTCCACTGGACCTTCAACTTCCTCTATTCTCACTCGACCTTTGGCTTTCTTTCTACTGTTCCTTCAGCTTCCTTTGTCTATTCAAGTTCACAAGTTGTGAACTTCTTTATGCTCTATTTTTATGCCTAAGATAGATACTCATAATTGAAGCATTTTAAATCGTTTTTATATGAGTTTCACCAATGACCAAAGGACGCATCTATTGGAGGGAGGCCGACTTTTATATTAAAAATATATATCAGAGAGTATTTTATCCATAGACTTGATTATTCATGGAAACCATATAAGAGCTATTATACCCACATGGAGGTCCCACATGCTATGTCATCACCTTTAATCTCGCTCTTTGACTTCTGATAGCTCTTCTTTGATAACTCTTGTTCTTGACTTCCAATGGCTTCCCTAATTGCTTTTGTCCTTGGCCTCTTGCTCCTGTTACTTCACAAATCTACTTTTCGTTGGCTTCACATCATCATTTAATATCCCAGAATATTTCCATGTTGACATCAATTATAATCTAGATCAACACCTAGTAGCCTACTCAGCCTCCCTAAACAAGCCTTCTATCCACCTACACTTGCAATGCAACACTTTGGCCTATAACATATAAAATACCCACAAATTTTATGTGCAAGACACGTTTCACCTACTCGGCCTAGTCTTAATTAGACCCTCTCTCCCTCACTGGTTGCATCTACCCAAAACTATCCTAACAATCACAAAAAATGACCTTATTCTCCTCTTCACTGGTTCTCTTAGGGCTGCGGCTCGCTGAGGAATACTTCAACCTCCTTCCTCCTTAAATGATCTCCTTTCTATGCTTCTTAAGGTGTCACTATAGCCTCCGCAACACCTCTTATTTATACACCGACAAGAGCGCTTCTCCAACATTATCTAAGGGCTTGAACAACTATCGCAACAGTTTATGGTTCAACGCATATTTAAGTGCATCAAATTATTTTTGAGCCACTTCATCCTAGATAAATGGGACACCCTAGGGTTTGTGACAAGAACCCTAGTGTTTCCAAATTGATTTTTATTGATTTAGGATGCATTCTTTTATCTTTCATCATATTTTACATCACCCTTTTTGTTGACATAGAGACTCATACCTTTACTGGTGCAATCTTCTTTCAACCATCTTTCGTTGAGCTTGAAACCCTTTTATTTCTATGTTTCAACTTCTAACCCTTGGTCCATCTCAACTTCTTCTACCTATTTATGATCTGTCAACTTATTTTTCATTTAACTTTTCCCTAGGGTTTGTGACTAGAACCCTAGGGTTTCCAAATAGATTTTTGTTGAGTGAGGAGGAATGGTTCTACCTTTCATCATATTGTGAATCACCCTTTTTGTTGACACAGGGATTGATACCTTTACTAGTGTGCTCTTCTTCGACCCATCTTTACCTGAGACCGAAACCCTTTTATTTCCATGTTTCATCTTATAACCCTTGGTCCATGTCAAATTCTGCTACCTACTTGCCAACTCTCAACATGTTTTTCATTTAACTTTTCCCTAGGGTTTGTGACTAGAACCCTAGGGCTTCCAAAATGATTTTTGTTGAGTGAGGAGGAATTATTTTACCTTTCATCACATTATAAATCACCCTTTTCTCTTCATGTTTCAACTTGTAACCCTTGATCCATGTCAACTTATGCTACCTAATTTCCTACTATCAAATCATTTCATGACCTTCCACCTACGATGATTTCTTAAATAAACATGTGTAAATTTACTATTGACTTATCTTATGATGATGATTCACTTGACATACACGTATATTTTTTATTCCACTATGTAGGGATGGAAGTTGAAAATCCACATGATGGATAAGTTGTGTCCAATCAAGTTAATCAACCAAAATATGATCAAGATGTTCCCTATTGACCTAGTCAACCACTAGAGGAACATGTGCCCTATCAAGCAAATTAGTTTTCACTAGGGGAACAACATCTGCCAGTTAAGCTAATCAACCAATGGAGGAAGAATATTTTCCCTATGAAGTTGATCAACCACTAGAAGAACAAATTGTTTCCTCTCAAGTTAACAGTATAATAAGGAGTTACAGTAGTTTGGAAAGGGGTGGACCATTTATAGAAAATGTGGATGGAATAAAAATAGAGGACTTTGGGCAGCCCATCCCTCCTCGCATTATTAGAGACCATTTCAATAACATCACTCGACAACATTTTGAGAAACATTCAGTTGTTGCACAAGCTGAGATACTGCATGGGTTGATCAAACATAAGAAACTAAAACATGCCACAAAGTGTTTGGGTGTCCAAGATGCTAAAAGCAAGAAGACACATATGAATGTCACTAAAAATATATGCAAGGCATTTACTATGTTTGGAGAAACAAGAAAACCCAATGTTCAAGTTGTCCGTAGGGAAATTACAACTGTTATTGTTGCACCAAGTACAACAAAACAACAAAAGTTGGCATCAATGTCAAAATCACTCCATGTTTCAAGAAAAAATCTTGCATAAGAATACCAAATTCATGGCTCAAGTGAATGAAAATGATGAATCTTACTTTTGGGCTCTTATCACCAAGCAACCTTACCAAGATAAGATTATAGCAAGAATGAGAGCATTTGTGGTAGAGTTTTGGGAGAGTCATTCCCCTGCTATTCCAGATATAAAACATGTCGTATGACATCACATAACTAAAGGTGATTATGTGGAACATGCTAAGAACATTGTGGAAATGAAAGAAGTTGCACTGTTCATGGAATTCCAGGAAAGAAATTGCCATTTGAAGTAACTAGCAAACATCTTCACATCATAAACTCATAAACGATTGAAATTCATGCATAAAAATCACATATGCATAGTCAGTCTATATTAGTACAACACCATATCAAAAATATGTTGTCTCGTACTTGAATATCATAACCATAACCATCTTCATAGGCCAATCCAGGTTAACACAGTGCATTTGACATCAAGATATTAAATGCAATAACCCTAATCATCAAGTTAATTAGCATATAACAATAACAATTTAACATATGACATACTCATCAACAACATATAACATAATCATCAAGTTAAGTAACATAAAGCAACAACAAGTTACTGTCATGCATGACTATCCAACACATGTGCATATGACTACACTTATCAGCTAGCATCTACCATGCATATAACCACACCAACAATAGAATGACAAGTATATAAGTAACCATAATTCTTATAAGAACCATTAACAACATACCTGCATACCCAACATACAAATCTATGTGACGATTTTATCTTACCCTAAAGTCTAGTGTTGTAACCTAGCTTTGATGATCTACATCTCCTTCTTTATCTCAACCAACACATCAGCACCATAATAACCAGCAACATCATGATGATAAAAATTACATACAATGACCTCACAATGCATTTTTTACCCACTATACATGCATAACCATAACCACTATAATGCATGCATAACAATATATGGACATTGACATGCATAACAAATACATATACAACTGACACACATTCATGACAAGAACATCCCAATATCCACATCGTCAACCTCGACATGACAACACAACTATAACAATAGACAATACCATGCATACATAACAATAACATATACAACCTACATGTATGCATGAAAAACACATTCCACCATTCGAGTCCAAGTGTTGAATTGTGCTCTGATACCACTCTGTAAAACTTTCCTCCCAAATTTACTCAAGCTAACTAGTCCACGGGGGTAAATATTTGATGAATAGTTAATATGATGTGATTCCACTCCCTAAGTATAGTTAAGGAAGCGAAATGTATGAACCCACATATTGCAGACCTCCCCTAGGTGTTGCAGGACCCCGAGAAGCTAATCTACCACTCCAAGTGCCCAACCCCTAAGTTAAACTAACCTTTCAATTAATTAAATGCACATTCTCTCCCATGAAATGGGCATGCCTGTGACTAGGACCCTTGATTCACTCCCACAATGCCTGTAAGGGAGATACTACAATACTTTTCAACTTGTTCTATGCTAGAGACTATGAGATTTAAGCCACTTCTTGAGGGCTAATCTCCAAACCACTGCCCAAAACTTAATGAGACTTTCCAAGACAATAAATGAAACTAAGAAAAATCCTCTAACATAAAACATGATCAAGGAATTGACCTTGCCAAGCCTAACCATGACATACATTTCGTCAAACACATTGTGAACATGTAATCTACAAGTTATAACAACATATCTAAGCTTAGGGGTCTCATAATTATTTGAGATTCATAAGGAATCATTGTTGCCTTATCAAATTAGTTGCATTACCATCTATTAGGTCATATATTCATTGTTCATTCATTTATCAACAAAAACATGATGATAGCCATACATCATAACTATCATAAAACATTCGCATAGCCATCATATAACCAACAAAAGTAAAAAGGATACAACAACCATAAATACCACATATGAACTTTCCATTTCTCCTAATTTCCATTATTTTAATAAATAAAATGTCAATTATTTCCATTTTTCCTTTCCAAAGCCTTTTCGATTGCCTTTGCCAATTTCCTTTAGCCATAATAAACAAATTGCACACCCGCTAGGATGTTTTTCCCATCATTTGGCTTGGAATACATGTCCCATGACCTTTGTTTTATATTTTTTTACATGAATTTTTAACCTAAGTTGTTACAAATAATAAAGACAATGGACACAAGAAGTGGGCTTCAAGCGAGCTAAAAACCCCTCCAAGGGGACAGCCTAAAAATAATCTCTTCTCTTCTTATAAAATCTACTACAAATGAGAATGCCAAGACTCAATGTTGAAGAATATAGGGAAATTAGATATAGTAGGATTATTCTATACTTGATAAAAATTTGTAAAGAACTTTTTCAATTTAAATTTTTATCTTGATCTTCTTCTCTTATTATTATTGTATGTTTGTTTACTTCATCAAACTGTTACAAAAACATAAGATATTGGCTCTGTGCCAGGGAAACACCTCTCTCTCTTAGAGAGGAAAACCATTTCGTAACTTTCTCTTATTGAAGCTTCTTATTGATCAATTTCAAACCCTATACCCTTGACAAGAATATCCTCCAAGCACAACTCAAGTCCTTTCTTCTGACACTTTGTTTCCCAAAACTTCTTCCTCCTTCTTCTAGTACTTTGTTCCCTAACAACTAATGATATTCCTTGTTATGTTGTCTCTTAAAAGATATAATTTATGTTTGATCCTTAGTGAGGTCCTTCACTAATGAGGATACCTTCCTTCTCTTGACCAAATGATATCCTTCTTGATGTGAGGATGAAGACTTAATGTGACGATATTGTAGCCCTAGTTTCTTGCACGTGTGAGAGGTTTCCTTGTGTATTTGACTCTTTTCTCCTTCGCTTGAGAGAGCCTCTTCTTCACTCGAGTAGGAGGCATTATAGGCATAAATTTCTAGCCCAAAAAAAGAGAGATGACAAACTGTGATTTTTCTTCTATAATGACTGCAAATAACCCTCCTTTCATCACATGTGTGATTGTAATTCACCCTAAAAATAGTCCTTTAAACTTCAGTTATGTCTCCTCCTTCTTCACTGCACTAGAGACTCCTTATACTTGTCTTTCTTCAACTTTTACTAGGATTCTCTTGCTCAAGCCTTGACTAACAACTCTATCTCTCATAAGATCATAAGATCATAAGATCATCTCACAATGTTGGCGAGAACAATGACTTATAGACACGTTAATCATTGTCTCTCAAAGTACATACTCATTCGGGTGTTCATTGAGTATGACCTTCTAGGACTATTCTTGTCTTGGGTTCCCAACTCTCAAAGAATATCAATCTGCTTTCCTATTCTTATCTTGGGTGCCCTACACATCCTCAAAGAATTCAGATGGTAGATGATTACCCAATCCTTCCATTCTTTCTTCCCAGGTCAAGACACGAATATTGTGTCTATATCTTCCTCTTAATTGAGGAAGACATGCCCAAGTTTCCTCTAAAAAGGAACTTGCTCAAGATCATCTGTGATTAGGAACTTGTTAGAACTCCCTCTTAGCTAGGGACTTGTCAATACATCAAAAGCTTCTTCTTTCTAGTTCCTTCAACTGCTTGATCTCATTCCTTCTTTTGAAGTCATGAAGTCTTTGTTTGAACTTGTTCTTCATAGGGCACTAGCCATTGGTCACTTTCCTTCCTGGCTTGTTCATGTCATTTCTCCCTTCGTGGAACGTGGCCTTCTTGATATATTTCAAGATCTTTCATTGTCTCACTACTCATTTGTTATCTGACTATGCTTTAGAATATTTATTACATATATTTTAAGTTGTACTTTCTTATTACCATACTTCGATTTAGTGGACCTTCATGAATTCATCCTGATATTGCTTCAACATCAAATAGTGCTTTTGTTGGATGGTTCCTTCATCATGACATGTTTTTAGAGTTGAATCAATTATCTACACCTTAGTATCTCCAAGGACTTCATATGCTTGATCTCTTTCTTCATTTTCTTCTTCTTGGAGTGATTATTCAACCACATTATACTCCTTATTGGAGCACTTCTTCATGTTGACCTTCATTGCATTGTAGTACATGCCGCTGAGCAAGTTATTGGTGAAAGAGATCCTTTTATACTTTATAGTTCTCTAGAATTATTCCCATGACCCAATAATATATATGATGACCTGACTTAAAATTTGACGTATACATAGCTCGCCTTGATTCTGGTTTGATCATCTTGTCTTCATTTTATGGTTCTTATTGATTGGTGTAGCCTTGCTTGCTTCATATTTTCTTGCCTTCATATCATCCTCTCTTGAATCCCTTGAATGGGACTCTGAATGAGACAACTACCCTTATCTAAAAATCTTATTTTGAAGATTCTATTAGAGGATCTTGAAGACCCTTATCCTGAAAATGTTTCTTCCTTTTGATGATAGAGGCCCTCTAAGACTCTTAATCATGATCAATTATTCCTTCATTGTGGATCAGGTCTTATAAAAGTTATGCTCCTTCTATATGAATATCTTGAGCTATATCTACACCATGATCCTATATTCTAGAAGATGAGACTTAACCACGCATCCTATCCTATCTTTATATGCTCCTATGCTACTCAATACTTTGAAATAAGTATTTAAGTAAAGAGGTTGACTTAGCCATAGTAGAGATTTGGAGGATATTCCTTCTTCTGCTTCTTGTATTCTTACTTCACTTCTTTAGTTACATGAGATTCTTCCCTTTTTCTTTTCTTGTTATTGTCCTTCTCAAGCTTAGGACAATCCATTTTGTAGTGTTCATATTCTTAGCATCCAAAGCATTGGAATTTGGACATATCTCTATTTCTTGTTCTTCGTGGACCAAATTTTCCAAATTTTCCCTTTCTCTTGGCCATGGTAGAAAATGCTTGCTCCTCTGGTCCCACATCATCCTTGGCTTTGAGTCTACTTTCCTCTATCTTGCATAGAGACCATAGTTCACTTAGTGGGGTAGCTTCCTTCTTGGCATATATGCTTGATATGAAGTTGCCCCAATCCTCAAATAGAGCATTGAGTACTACAATTATCATTTCTCTGTCAAACATGACTTCTCCTAGTTCTTTAAGTTGATCCCTCATCTCGGAGATCTTCATGAAGTTGGGAGTTATTCCTTCCTTCAATATATTCATCTTGTACAAATCAGTTCATAGAGATATCACTTCTCTAGCTATGCGTACAGAGAATAGCTCTATTAGTTTATCATAGATTTCTTTTGATGTTTCAAATTTGGAGACATAAGGAATGAGAGAGTCTTTGATAGATTCCATTAGAATCCTTTAAGCTCTTGTCTCATCCTTATTTTACTTGGCTACAGCTTGTTTTTTTCCTTAGCAGGGATAGTGATATTCCCTTTGATGAGGTCTACAAGTTGATTCTCCTTGAGAAGTAAATGAATCCTCTTCTTCCATTCAAGGAATTTATTAGTCCCAAGAATTTGTTTCTTTCCTTGAAAAAATACATTGATATATGTTGAGGAGGGGACATATATACTGTAGAAAATCCTATAGATCCACAAGAAAATACAATTTGCTAAAGTAAGAGAAAAGAATCTACTCCTACTCTTTACAGTGAAATCCCATAAACATCGAGCAAAAAATAATCAATATAGGAAGATAATCAAAGGAACATAACACAATAAATATCTATGGGAAAGCCACAACTCAAAACCCCACTATCTGTTTTGTATAGATCCTTAAAATCAAGATGAAATTACAATGCTTCTTCTCTCTAGAACAATCCCAGCACTCAGCAAACTCAATCAGCAACTCATAAGCAATATCAACGCCAAATCTTGGCCAATTCACAAGCTCTCCAAGTCTCTATTCCAATGTGTAATTCCTATGAAGGAGAATTTGCATTTAAAGGGAAATAAAGCTTCCAAAAATAGCACAATCCCTCAAGGATCAGTTCCTGATTGCATGCACTATGAGTGCAACTCAGAAAAATCTAAAACAAATAGTGCATTGTCCCTACACTCTAGTATCTATTGGGTCTTTCTCATAATCAACATGCATGTGTTTCTAATGGTGGAATCTTTAGTTAACTAGTGTAGCACTAATTAGGTCACTAGTGTCCCAACTGACTGTTTACTCACTATTACTTCTTGAAACTAATTGGAACTAATTCAACTAGACTTAAGTAAATAAAATATGTTAACTAATTACAACTCATTCATAACTCATCCTTAACTCCTATAAGTTAGGGAGAGCATATGCATGTATTCTAAACGACCTCCAATTCAAATTTCCTAAGTTAGTGAAGTTAGTTAAGTTAATTAAACTTAATTAATTATTTTCAAATTCCTATGAGAAAAGAATTATATTTTAATTCATAGTTTAATTCAAGGACAAATTAAACTGGAATTTCTTGTTGCCATTTCTCAACACTCCCTCTCAACAAGAAAGGGAGTATCCACTACCCCAATCCTATTTCTGTGAAACTCAAATTTACATCTTGGAAATGCCTTTGTCATGATGTCAGCATCTTGCTCCTTCGTGGGAATCTAATATAACAACATGATCTTCCTCAATACACATCTCTAAGATGATGATACTGGATATCTATATGCTTGGACTAATCATGAAAAACTGGATTTTCAGAGAGTTTGATACAACTCCGATTATCACAGTAAATCATTGTTATATCCATTAATTGACCAAACAAACCAACCAGGATCTTCCTCATCCAGATATACTCACATGTTTCTTAACTTGCAACCATGTACTTTGTGTCTACCGAACTGAGTGCAACTGATATATGTTTCCTATTGTACCAAGAAACTGCAGTTGACACAATACTAAAGATCCCTCCTGATGAGCTCTTCCTATCACATCGAATCCCTGCCCAATCTGCATCAATGAAGCCTTGAAGCTTCACTCCCTTCTTCTATCTATACCACAACCAAAACTAAGTAGTGCCTTTGAGATATCTCAATACATGCTTTTTTTCCTTCCAATACAGCTTGGTAGGCCTAACCATCACTTGACTAAGATGGTTAGCTGCATAACACATATATGGTGATGTGTACACCAAATACATGAGTGAACCACAAGATTCCTATAAATAGTATCTTCCATTACTTCTCCTTAAGTAGCATCCTCCTTCCTCTAGTTACCAACTAGAGGAGTCTCCATTGGTTTACTGCTCTCCATGTGAATCTCCTGAGTATCTCACTGACATACTTTCCTTGATATACAAAAAACTCCCCATCTCCCTACCATACCTCAATGCCAAGAAAGTAATGCATGAGCCCCATATCCTTCATCTCAAACTTTGTTGCAAGATCCTCCTTGCAAGATTTTATGAGCTTCTCATCACTTGTAATTATGAGATCATCTACACAAAGTACAATGATCAAAATTTTACATTCCACCAGTATGTGATACAAATTTGCATCTACTTCACTCTTCATGAAGCCCAACCCAGTGAAGTAGCTACCTATCATGGTAGCCAAGTATGGGGTGCTTGCTTTATCTCATACAACTCTCCCTTGAGTCACTGCACATGTGACTCACAGTCCAAGGTTTCAAAATGTTTGGGCTACTCTATGTACACCTCTTCCTCAATCGTGCCATTAAGGAAGGAAATATTCATCTGATGGATACTCCAACCCATCTGTGCAGATAGTGCCAAAATATATTTGACATATGAGTACCTTGCAACATGAGCAAAGGTCTCATCATAGTCAATCCCCTCTACCTATGAAAATCCACTAGCCAAAAATATGGTCTTATGCTTCTCCACACTACCATCTGTAGCTTTATTTACTTTATAAATCCAATGGGAGCTCACAACTAACTTGTCCTCTAGTCTCAAGACCACATCCCAAACACTGTTTCAAACTATGGAGTCATACTCCTCCACCATCGCATTAGTGCAAACTGACTGGCGCACTGATTCCTGAAAGGAAGATGGCTCTGTCACAACACATGCACCCGTAAGTGCCATGTATCCAGTGTACCTCTCTGGTGACTTTCTCTGTCTATGTTGAGAAGAGGGTTCTCCCACATTCTCCCATGCATCATCCAATAATCTATCAGCCTCTCTAGTGTGCTTTCTTCCCCCTTTGGAAGACTCTTCTTGAGTGGATGTCTCCACTCCCAGAACCTTTTCATGTGGCTTCTCCACATAAATCTAAGGCTCCCAAACCTTAGGAAATAACAATTCCTTCTCCACATGTATCTCAAGATCCCTCTCAAGGGATACTCGCATGGCATTCTCCTCATCAAATTTGACAGCCCTATGAACCACTGCCATCCGACTGGTTTGCATCTACACCCAATAGATGTGGGGAGTGTCAGTGTACCCCATAAAGATCCCCACCTATGTTTTTGGCCCAAGGTTCTTCCATACATCTTTGGTCACATGGTAATAAAACAATGACCCAAAAATCTTGAACTCACCAACATTTGGCCTAATACTAGAATAAGCTTCCTCTAGTGTTTTACTCGCAAATATTCGATGTGGGCTATGGTTATGAACATAAACCATTATGTTGCATGCCTCATCTAACAAGTGTAGTGGTAGGCCCTGATCATGCAACATCACCCTTTTTTCCGCTACTATTGTCTTTTTCTTCCTCTCCGCAACCCCATTTTGTTGAGGGTTATGAGGTGTCATCAACTCTCATTTAATCCTTTCCGTTGCAATGAAGTTCTTCAACTCGATCGAGACATATTCTCCACTATTATCACTCCATAGAGCTTTAACCTTCTTGCCTGACTCTTTCTCGACCAATGCTTTGAATTCACAAAATTTTGTGAATGTATGATCCTTCTTCTGCATTTACAAGAATAGTCATCTAGAAATATAACATAATACCTTTGTTTGGTAGTGGATATTGTCGAGAATGGTCCACACACACCTAAATGGACTCTCTCTAGAATAGACTCTGCTTGACTGTCTTTATCTCCAAAGGAACACTTGGTGTATTTTCCCAAAGTACAACCCTTGCATGTATCAACTTGCTCAAGCTTACCATTGGGAAGACTGTTAGAGATTTGTTGCAATATCCTGAAATCCCCATGATGCAAGTGGCCAAATAGCTTGTGCCACAACTCACCAATGTCTCAACTCAACATCTTTTCTACTTTTGAACTCAAATCAACACAATACTCTACCTCTATCTTATAGATATTGTGAACTAGAATCCCTATCTTCTGTACTTGACCTGTGGCTATGTGTCGAAGGAATGCCTTTCCTTTTGAAAAAATCACATCATAGCCTCTATCCTCAAGCATGGAAATGGATACCAAGTTCTTCAGCAGTGAGGGTACATGCATAACATTGTTCAAAATTAGTGGAGCCACATGCTCCCTCTGAAAAGTAATAGTGCCCACACCAATAATTCAAAAAGAGTGAAGAGAAGTTTACTTGAATGATTCATGAGGCACAATACTTGCTAAGGTTTTGGAAATGGGTTAAAAAGCTAAGAGGGCTTGATTGTGGGGAAAAATCCATAGTTATGTGTGCTTGAGGCAGAGGCGATCTGGGATGGGTGACCTCCTGGGAAGTCCTGGTTACTGGGTGCAAGCCATGGAAGTGATGATTGACGCTATGTGATTTATTTCACTAGTTTCAATCGCACTTCTTCACCCCTATGAGCATCACCCAATGCAATGAGTGCTAAGTTGACTATTCAAAAATCATGAGAAATTAGTCAATTACGACTACCTCTCATGGAAATGGTCATAGATGAATGACTTATTTAATGCAATTGAATCCCAGAAAATGATATCTAATATAATGCACTACGAAAACCCCCAATACTTAATTCGAAAAGAGTGAAGAGAACTCTACTTGAATGGCTCATGAGGCACAATACTTGCTAAGGTTTTGAAAATGGCATAGCAAGCTAAGCGGGCTTGACTGTGGGGAAAATCCATAGTTAAGCATGCTTGAGCTAGAGGTGATCTTGGATGGGTGACTTCTTGGGAAGTCCTGGTTATCGGGTGCAAGCCTTAGAAGTGATGATTAACGCTATGTGATTTATTTCACTAGTTTCAATCCCATTTCTTCACCCCTGTGAGCATCACTCGATGCAATGAGTGCTAAGTGGACTATTCAAAAATCATGAGAAATTAGTCAGTTACGACTACCTCTCATGGAAATGGTCATAGATGAATGACTTAACATTTTAATCCAAAAAAATGATATCTAATATAATGCACTATGAAAACCCCCAATACTTAACACTATATTTACCATGATCACCCCTCTTGATATGCATCTTGAGATATTTCACCTCCAATTCATAGAATAACTCTTTGTCGCCAGTCATGTCGAAAGAAGCTCCACTGTCTAAGTACAAAACACTTCCCATCATTGAAGACACCATGCATGTAATGATGGAAAAATCCAATTCAAATTGGGATGCCAAAGCCTCACCCACCACTCCTTATGAGGACTTCTCATTGGACTTCTTCAATGGACAATTTGTAGCAAAGTGGCCCATCTTGTGTCAATGAAAGCATTTAACTTTTGTCATGTCCTTCTTCTTACCTCCATGATAAGAATCTGATTTGGAATGAGAAATTATACCTTTCCCCTTCCTTGCATTAATCACTAAGGCACAATTCTCTTCATAATCAGTCTTTGATGAGAACCCTCACCAGTGTTCATCCTGATCTCATCCTGCATCAAATCCGACTATAGTAATTCCCAATCTAGCAGCTTCTCCTAACCATTTACAAAGTCCTAATAACTATGCCAACTCTTTAGGAGTCCAAGAAGATCAGTGAATTCCTTCAAGCCATTATCTTCTAGCACAACCTCCATCCTGGCCCTCCAGGCTATAAAATTCAAGCTTCCTTGCAAGGCATAATCAGGCATCAACCCATGGAATGCCATATTTTGATCCTGAAGTATGTATGCAAATTTTACTTTCACCTGTAACCCAAAAACTTAAAACTTCGAAATCTCCTCTAGAGACATGATTGTAAATCAACGATATCTCCCTCATCTGAACTCCGATTCGGCAAATGTTTTTTTGAATTTGGGTATCTCTTCCCAAGGAATCCAAATATACAATTTGTTTATAAGAAAAGTCATAGAAAATCTCATAATCTCTCTACAAAGGCTCAGCCCAAAAAAAAATCTTGCTCGGATACCATATAGAAAACCTTCTAGATCCACAAGCTAATGCAATTTTCTAAAGCAAGAGACAAGAATTTGATTATACTCTTTACAGCAGAAGCCCATAAACATCAAGAAAACAATAATCAATAGAGGAATGGAATCAAAGGCACATAAGACAATAAATATCCAGGGAAAGCCATAGCTCAAAACCCCACTATCTATTTTGTATTAATCTAAAAAATCAAGATGAAATTACAATGCTTGTTCTCTCTAGAACAATCCCAACACTCAGCAAATTCAATCTCCAACTCATAAGCAAGCTCAAGGCCAAATATTATCCAATTCACAACCTCTCCAAGTCTCTATTCCAATGTGTAATTCTTATAAAGGATAGCATGTATTTAGAGGGAAACAAATAGTGCATTGTTCCTGAAACTGATTGAAACTAATTTAACTGAACTTAAATCAATAAAATGATTTAACTAATTACAACTCATTCATAAGTCATTCTTAACTCATATAAGTTAGTGAGAACATATAAAAGTATTATAAAAGACTTCCAATTTGAATTTCCTAAATTAATTAAGTTAATTAAACTTAATTAATTATTTTCAAATTGCTATTACAAAAGAATTCTATTTTAATTCATAGTTTAATTCAAGGACAAACTAAACTGGAAGTTCTTGTTTCCATTTCTCAACATATACTTACTTGATGTAGTTTGTGATGTAGCTTTCTTTCTTCTTGAAGAATCAACCACTTGCCCTCGTGGATCTTGGTGATCTTCAAATTGATTCTTGCAAATAGACTTGCCTGATTATGAGATTTTCTTGGACAGTAGGACTTGACTTGTAGTGCTTCTTCCCTTGAATATGGTGTAGCTTGATGTAGGCCCTTATTTGACTTGACCTTCTTGAAGGTATCTTTGTATAAAAGGCTTCCTGCTTTGCAAACCTTGATGAATAGTATATGGTAGACCTTCTTGTCCTTTATATGACTAAGATTTCTTGTTTTGAGGCTTCAACCTTGTAGTTGTTCTTGAGATGTCCTTCCTTGATGATTCACCTCATTTGTGCTCTTGATATTCCCTTTCCTTGATGTGTCATGTTAGGTCTGATATCATGTTGAAGAATCTAGGGAAATTAGATATAGTAGGATTATTATATACTTGAAAACAATTTGTGAAGCACTTCTTCAATTTAACTTGTTAGCTTGATGTTCTTCTCTTATTATTGTTGTATGTGTGTTTACTTCATCAAACTTCTACCATAACACAAGAAACAAGAACACAAGATATTGGCTCTCTACCAGGAAAAAACATCTAGTGAAAAAGAAACTATGACATTTCTTCTATAGTGACCACAAACAACCAACATTTACTGACACGTCTGACTACAATTCACCCTAAAAATATTCCTTTAAAATTTAGCTATGCCTTCTCCTTCTTCATTGCACTAGAGGCTCCTTATACTAGTCTTTATTCACCTTTTACTCACCTTCTCTTGCTCACTGATTTCATAAGTATGATTTCTTGTCATTGGAGGATTGAATAGCCTCTATTTATAGAGGTTTGTCCCTCCTATAGGCCGACTTGTGGCCTACTAGAAGACTATATTCCAACTTGATTTTTCTTCTTCGGGATTTATTCATTTGGTGATCTTGTTGGATGGAGGACTTGTGACTTTCCTTGGAGGTATTCTTTTGACTGTTATACAAATATATACATAGTGTAACATGCCCTTAAGGGTCTTTGACTTACCTATTGCACTTTGACATGTGCAATATCTATTTCAATGAGAAAGAAACTCATTGATAAATAAAAAAAGGAATAAAAAATTCTTGTATAAATACAAATATCAAAAGTACAGTTATGAAGATTGAACCTAGTTACACTTTCTTCAACACTCAAGACACTAGACCAAGGCTTCCTCCAAGCACCAAGTAAACCATTCAAGAATATCATTCAAAAAATTTTAAGTTTAACCAATTCAACAAAAGTAAAAACAATTCAAATCTACTTCACTTCGGAATTTTGGCCCTCTACTCTAGGTGTGAAACTTCGACCCTTTAAAATAATAGAAACCCTAAATTATTTGCATGTCTTAAACTTCCAAAAAATCCTTCCTTATTGGGAACATGATCCACTAGGACAGTTTTGGGGCTAAAAGCCCATGTTTTGGGTCAATTGTGTAAAAAAATTTTAAAGTCTCCGCATTTTGTTGTTGCGGAGCACGAAGGTGTTAAGAGTCATAAAGGGTTGTCTTCCCCTATTTTGTTAAGTGTAAAGTCAACAGTAAAGATCCACCCATGGTACGCAGACCATGGGCTTCATAAAAGGGAGCTAAATAAGTAAGCTCTAAGTAGTTTTTGTAGAAGAAGACAAGTCTTGTAATCTTGGTAGAGAAGTCTAAGCGTTTTGGGTCTTAGCGTAGGTGGAGGCTCTGCAGCTGAGTGCACAAAGGCCTAGGTTAGAAGTCTGCAATTGAGTGTGCGGACCCTTGTTGCTGTGTGTGTAGGGTGGATAGAGTCTGTATCAAACCGAAGATATCAATAAAGAGAAGTATTCTACAAACTATGTGTATTTATTTCTTGTTAATACATCCAGCTATATTGCGTTTTGGGTTTAATTTACAATGTTTATGCAATGCGCAAAAATGTGTGATTATATTGGTTAGTTAATTGGAAGTAAGAATATCAGTTTACATTGTGCTAACTGTGACTATTTAGTAATATAAGTAAAACACATAAGATAAGTTGGGAACCTATACAATATGTTGTCATATGAGCGCGAAAATACCTGGATCACAGGTCAAGGTTGCACGAAGGTAGGAACATATGGTATAAATTGACATCATGACCATCTTAGGGTGTGGAAACTTGCTTCCAACATCCCCCCATGTTGGGTTGTGTTATATTCTTTCCATGACTAGACCACGTAGTTAACTGGGGGGTTAGGAGGGGGACAAGTTAGGGACTTTGTACCAATCTAATTCTATGGTGAATAAATTGTTCCATGGAAAAAGCTCTATAACCTGAGGATGAAAGATGGAGACTCGGTGACAAAGCATCTGAACATATTTAATACTGTAGTAAGTCAATTAGCATCTATTGATATTAAAATTTTAGATGAAGATAAGTGCATGAGTTTGTTGTGTTCTCTACCAGATTCGTGGGATAGTCTGGTTATTGCAATAAGTAGCAATGGAACTGCCTTGCAGTTTGATGAAATAGTCTCATCCTTGTAGACGAAGGAGATGAGATGGAAAAATATGGAGATCTAGAATGGTGATGCCTTTGTTTTGTACGAGGATGGCCCTAGAACATAAACAAAAATAAGTCATTGAGTGGGAGATCTAAATCTAGAGGGAGATCTAAATTTCCAAGAAAACCTTTAAAGGTGGTGTGCTGGAAATGCAGAAAGGAAGGGCACTACAAAAGGGACTGTAAATCTAAACCTCCTGAAAAAGGAAAGCGATATGATGATGCTCCTTATACAGAGGTGAAAACCACCTCAGATGAAGGTGGGGATGTGTACTCTTCTTCTTCAAGTAGACATGTAGATCATGAGGCATGGTTGATAGACTTAGGTGCATCCTTTCACTTCTCCTCATAAAGAGTGGTTCTGGGAGTATGAGAAATACGATGGTGGTGATGTCTTCTTAGGGGATGAGCAGAAAGCTAGAATCGTTGGTCACGGAAAAGCAAAGTTGAAGTTGCAAGGTGGAAGGGTTAAAATACTTTCGGGTGTTCTACATATTCCTCCGTTGGCCAGAAATATGATTCTTGTAAGCAAGCTGGATGATGTAGGTGTAAAAACAGTGTTTGAGAAGGATACCTACAAGATGGTTCGGGGAGCACTGCTGTTGATGTGTGGAGTTTGGATTGGAACTCTATACAAGCTATAAGGTAGCATAGTTGTTGATGGGTGCAAGTTTTTTGTGGTTCCTGAAAGTGGAGCAGAAAATCTAGTGGTCTCTAGAGAGAAGACCATGCTGTGGCATCAAAGGCTTGGTCTTATTAGAGAGAAGGGCCTTCGAATACTTCATGGTAAAGGTATGGTAGAAGGTATGAGTAATATCTATCTATATTTTTTATTTCTGTGAAAATTTTGTCTATGGAAAGTAGAATCGAGTGAGTTTCTCCTGTTATCACTCAGGTTGTTCCCTGCTTCCTAAAGGGAATACGGCTGAGGTAACCATTGACCAATCTTTTAGCTACAGGTCCTAGCCTACCTGCAACCAGAGAGGGCTCTCTCTTTGTAGTTTAGCTTCGTTGATGAATGTTTTTAGGCTAGTTATGGTGTACTATTTTTTTTGAAGTTGGTGGGCTGGTGAATTCAGATAGAACTGAGATACAGATTACAGGACAGTTTGTTCCATTGGGCAATGGAGTTGAGTTATTTGTGCTTTTGAAGGTGGATTTATGAAGACAGAGTGTTGCTGCAGAGCAAGTTAGGCATATGTGAAACAATTTATCAGATTTGTTGATGAAATTATGGAATTAGTGAGTGAAAGGCAGTTAAGAATCTTTCACTATGCTAAATGAAGAAACATGAAGGTATTGCTTAAGATCAGTTAAGAATTCTTAAACAGTATTCACCATGACAGGATAAGTTCAGACATGAGCAATTAAGAATTCATATCTATGGCTAATCCAGAAGAAAACATATTTAGAAATAGAGATTGAGCATAGGGTGTTTGAAACAAACCCTAGACTATTCTTTTTCTCTACTTACTAAGATTATGAAAACATAAGAGTTATGGACTACACAGGAAACACATACACAGTTAAGAGAAACTTATTGATTCAGCAAATGACACAGGAATTCTGCAACAAAACAGAGCTTTACATATCCATGTTCAGACAGCGTTAGAACCAGAAATCTCCCTCAGCAATTTGTATTATCAAAAAAGTCTCCAGAATACAACGGAGCTCTTCAGAAAGAATTACACTACAACCGACGCTCAATGCATTATCTGAGTTGATATATATACAAAATAGGGTATAAAATATCTCAGTAGAGAGTTATTGTGCAATGAATTGCACCACCAACTCTCTTACAAAAAGTAAATGACAACATAAATATAGCATTTAGTGCTGAGATAGCTGATATTTTTCTGTCAGACAGATTTGACTTAATGGCTCTGGAAAGTAGGCTGTAGCTGTGCCTTTAACTCCGCGTTAATTTAGCCTGTTGTCTGGGTGCATTACTGAGTCACCTGTACGACTGCTTGTTGTACCTGTATGCTGATCTGCCTGCTGGCTTGTCTGTTGACCTGTAAACTTTGATTTTTCTCAAAAAAGGCAAAAAGCAAAGTGGAATTATCTGGGCAAAATCTCCAGCATTGCTTGCCACCAATCAGCTGGGGGTAGCTGATGCCTCCTCATTTTTACCACTGTTTCATATGCCTCTATATGTCTATAAAATTTTGGAGGGACTTCGAATAGATGATTTATTTCATGTTCAATAAAGAACAGATTTTCCAGCTTGTCATAGAGAGATTGCCCAGAGGGAGGCCCTGCTTCTTCTCTGGAGCTGCTGGATGTAGTGATCTGGTTTTCAACATAATTGTTGATCCTTGTCATATACTGATTATATGACAACAGTTGTCCTGTGCCAGTCACTAGGCTTGGCAGTCCTTTGTCCTGTAATATAGCCATTTTAGCTCTAAATTCATCTATCTCTGCCTTCATCTCTTGACACTTCCTCTCCAATGTTTGAGTAAAATTCCTTAAGGTCAATCCCTTTTTGGCTGTGAGGATTGTATCTGTTCTGCTGCTTATTTGTAGAGCAGCCAGTTCCTCTCTAGTGCGGTTATTGAGGAAATGAATCATTTTGGTGGCCTGCTCGGGCATTATTCCCAGGGCTGTCCTGGCTCTCCGAATCTCCACATGAGCTACATCTATTAGCTCAACCTATTCAAAAATTGCTTGAATGGACCTCCATTGGTCCTATATAGATTGGCCAATTTTGGCCCAAATAATCTTCTTTATTTCTGCTAGGGTTTTACCTAGCATCAACTCCTTTTCCAGAGTTTTCACTTTGGCCTCCAAGGCCTTTATTTCTCTTTGCTTTTCTGCCACTGTCATCTTTGATTTATCATAACTGGTCTCCAGCTTGGCCATTTTTTCCTTGGCAATATTTATTTTAGTGACTTGAGTTTCCAACTCTTTAATAGCCTTCATTAACTCCTCCATGCCCATGCTGGATTCTGCTGTCGCTATTGCTTCTACTGTTGCTCGTGTTGCTGATGTAGCTGTAGTAGGTGCTGGAATAGCAGGGGGAGCTGTTGCTACTTGTGTTGGAGGGGCAGGTTCAAGATTTGTTGAAGTTTGAGGGGGCTGGGAGGCTGATTCCCCTTGCTTGTCCTGCAGAGCTTTCTCTAATTCTGCCTCCGTTTGTAGTATCCTTTGGTTCATAACCAGAAGCAGCTCCATAGCATTATCCACCTCCTTTTCTTGTGCAAGCTCTGCTGTTTCAGGATGAATGGTAGGAGGCAATTTTGCCTGTCTTCTCAGTGTAGCAATATCATCCTCTTTCTTCTTCATAAGGGCTCTAACACCCTTTGGGTCCTTTGGGTCATGTCCCAAATCAACAATTATGTCCTCCAGAGTCTTTATTATGTTGTCTTTTGCAGAGGAAGACAACCTTTCAAAATCAAGCTGCTTGTTTGTGTTCTTCAAGGCTTCTTTTAGCTGATGGGCCTGCATTGCCCTGTCGGCAAGTGTTGCATACACCATTTCCCCAGTCTGTTTGTGCAGCTCAATCTAATCCATGGGGTGTATGTCTTTAGAAAAGACCTCCACGTTTGTCCTGTAGTAATCTGCTGTGGTCTTTGGATGTGGGACTTTTGGCTTCAGATGAGTGAAGATCATCTTTTCTTCCTTTAGATCATAGGCAGCCATGAATATTTGCTTCTTGGATGGGGTTGTATTCAGGAATTGCTCATAGAGTTGCACCCTTATCAACTCATTTTGTGCCTTGATTTCTTTGAAGCCTTCTTTAACTGCAACTGGTTTCTTGCCCTGTTGTCTTGATGAGGACACCTCTATAGTATGCTGCTGGGCCTGTTCTAGCTGAAATGAGCTAGTAGCAGTTTGTTGGCTTGTTTGCCTTTCTTTGCTGTGGCTTTCTGCCAGCTCTTCACTTATGTCTCCTTCTTCGGTTTCAGGGTCTATCCTCGGCCTCTTGGCCTCTGGTTGCTGTGATGACCCTATTGGAGGTGTGACCTCCTCTCTGTCTCTCTTTTTCCCTCTCTCATCATTGAGAGGAGTCTGCAAAACTGGGTTTTGAGTTTGTTCAGTTTGCTGTGGAGGGGCCTGCTCGTATTGCTGATCCTTTGATGTGCTAGGCTGCCCTGTCTCTACCTCTTGCTGTTCATCCATCTTCTCCTTTCCCTTTGTTGTAGTTGTTGTGGCTGGAGCTTGCTGGATGTCCTGTGCAGCTGGAGCAGTAGAGGTGCCTTCTCCTGCTTGGACTGGTTGCTTGAGCAAGACCTATTGACAAGAGTCTAAGTCAAGAGTTTTTTCCAATTCCTTTATAGTCTGCTCCATTATTTCTTCTTGAGTCAATTCCTCTACTATTGATTCAGGTACCCATTCATCTTGATTAGAAAAGTGTTGTATTTGTGGGATTGGGCAATGCTTATAGGATAGCAGCCTATATTTGACCCTCCTGGAACTGATGAAACCTTCAGGGTCATAAGGGACCCACTAGAAGCTTCTTTTGAGTTTGAGATGTTGTCCTAGTATTTGATCAGCTTCTTTCCAACCATATTTTTTGTTCATGACAAATGGGCCTAGGTTGTCCCTGAACTTTAGGTTGGCTTTCTTCTTGGCACTGTGAAAGTGTGTCAGATCAGAGTTTATAAGTTGTCTGTAGTACTCCAGGGCAAATAGCATCATAGGCACATATTTTGGGAGCCTGTAGGGATAGAGCTCACAACCATAAATTCTGATGACAGTGTGATTTTGGTACAAGTACCAATCACCAATTTTCTAACTCTTGGATAGCTGCAAGATTTTCTGCATATCCTTGGACAATCTGATAGGAGGGGTCCTCTTTAAGAGGCATGTGACTGGATACACAAACTGGTCAATGAATTTTCACAGTATGAGTAGGGGGAATTCTGGACTTGGTGGAAGACTGAAGACCAGAAGATCACAGACCTCCTCTCACCCTGTGAGTCTAGCTTCTTGATTGAGCACTGGAAGCAATCTGTTTGGTAGTACAAGAACAGGTGATAGATGTATGAGGAATGTTTGAATATTGCCTCCCTCTTCAGTCTTGTCAACTGATCATGTATCTTATTGGCAATGTATTTGGCATAATTGTATTTCATAGCAAGGGGCTTCACAAGGCTGTATGCAGAGAGCATGACCAGCACCGTTAGATCAACATGTTTACTTGTAGTGAACCCCAGCACCGAGGTCAGCATATCTACCAGTAGCTTTCCAACCTCATTGAAATCTGCATAGGAAAAAGGAGGTGGCCCAGAAGGTTGGCAGTCTGCCTTCATGAATTTCCTGGCTATTGCATCAATGTCTATGCTAGAGAGTTTGGAGCCCTCATCTAGCAAATAGCTCATGGAGAAGGGGTATAGCAGCTGGGTCTGCTTGTAGTTCAGCATCTGGTTGATGGAATCTGGAGTTATATAAAAGAGGATGCTCCCAGATGGAGACTTCATAGCCCTGAGTTTCTGGTCATAGTTTTCTGCACAGAGGTGGATGACTTCAGGGAAAATGTTCACGGAAGGCAGGAAGTAGGTGGGCAGATTGGATTCCCAGATACCACATAGTTCACTGTTATCCAAGTGACTATTTCTTAGCTGGCAATATGTTTTCAAGTGGCTTCTCTCTGCCACAAAGTCTGTGATGACGGCATCACTGTCCACTAGTGGCATAGCTTCTAGTTCTCTGTTAGGTGGATTTATAGGCACTACATCCAGAGCAGCTGGAGTGGCCATTGTCTTGTTTTAGCTGGATGCTTACTGTATTTCAAGCTTGATGCAAATGCTGAGGAAATGGCTTACTGATCTCTGTTTGCAGTGAGTAGTTTGGCAGTGCAAGGAGGCTGTTACAGGCTTAATGAATATATGGCACACTCTGTTTTGAAGAACCAGAGTGTGTTTGAGCTGGTTAGCTGGTTATTTGCAGAGAATTCCTTTAGCAGGGGTGAGGGAACTGTTAATTCAATCTTCTAGCTGGTAGCTCGATTTCTTTAATTGCTCTTTATGAAAAAATGGAGAATTTCACAGAGGGTCACGGGTTTCTTCGAGATTTTTGTCGCGCAGGGGTTTCAGTGGCTTTTTAAGTAGATTTTAGTGGTGAATTTAACAATGTGGGTCTTTTGACTGAGTTCTTTATGCAGGAAAGTAGGATTGCAAAGGAGAACAATGGATAAAAGAGGATGCCTGCGGAAAATACCTAGTTTTAATGGCGTAGGAGGCGTTTTCACCATTCGAATTGGAGGAATTGCAGGTACTTGGGTTGATAATGGAGGCGGAAACAACTTTGGTGAGTAGCTTTTGATTTTTGACCGTTGTGGGTTGAATTTCACATGCAGAGGAGCTCCAAAAGACGTAGAAAACAATGCGTAATAACGGTTAATTGGAGCCTTTTTATGCATTTTTGGCATATTAGCGCCTTTTTGCGATGACGTCATGCTGACGTCATCATGGGCCTGGGTACGGATGGGTGACGTGGCAGCTGACGTGGGTGCCCGAGTGGCAGTGACACAGTGGCAAGGAGGACAGGGTGACACGGTGGCCGGGGGCAACGTGGAGGTAAGGAGGGGTGACGTCACGTTGACGGGGGTGTGACGTCACGCTGATGGGAGCGTGACGTCAGTGCAGGGGGGTAGGCGGTAAGCGGTCTCCCCGGAGGGGTCTAGGGCGGTAAGCAGTTTGGAGGGGGGGGGGCAACGAACACTGCGGGCGCCTGACGCGTGGCGGGGGTACGGCGGCAATAGCGCCCATCCCTCGGACGCAAAAGGTCGGGCAGGTTGCATATAAAATTGACCGCCCACCATTGGATGGGCGGGGCGGCAGATCGTGCGATGGGCGGCAATCGCGAGGTGACGGCGTGTTAACAGCAGGGTACCCGCCCAATATTTAATTAGATTTTAATTAAATCGGGCGCGAGGTGGGTTACGAACATTAGGTTTTGGGTTTTTTCGTTTATTAATGTTTTAATAATAATAAAAAAAACATTACAAACACAAGTTAGAGTGCGAAAAGGGGTAAAGGGTTCTAGCAAGGGCAGGGATTTTGATTTTTTTGACTTTTAACCATGGTTTTTTGCCAAAACCCATAGTTTTAGGATGATTGAGGGTTAATACTAACCCTTGAGGGGTTAATATTTCCCAAGGAAGGGGTATATAGCTACAGTGCTAGGGGGAGGGTAGTTATAGATATTTTTTGGGAAATTTTCATAGATTCTAATAGAATTACGAAAAAAGGGGGGAATTAGGGAGCTAAATAATATATTAGTGGTTAATATGGTTTGTGAGGTGAATGAAGGGGTAAAGCCAAGTTCTAATAGGTAAAACTTAACTTAGGATTTTGAGGATAAATGAAATGATGAAAAAGATGTTTTACAGAAAAAATGTGGCTTCTTTTCATGTTTGAATTTCATGGCTTGACCCAGTGGTTTGTGATGTAATGAAGTGGAGCTGGACAATTGAGCAGGTCTCAAGGCCCTTGGGAGTGTTAGTAAAATGAAATTTGGGGGGGAAATGGGGAAGTTAGACATGCTTCCAATGCTATTCCTCCACTCTTTGCTTTTGAGGCCAATACCCTGAGTGGCATAAGTTTTTTGCACTTAATAGGCCAATTGGTGATGGTTCTCCATTTCTGCAACCTTGCACTACTTACCCATCCTAGGAATCCTAACATATTTTCTTCAAAGGTGGGTGCACTTGAACTAGCAGACCCAGATTGTCCTCTTTTTCTTTTGACTGCCCTCCTATCTAATACCTACCGTTATTTCTTTCAAGGCCCCAGATTAAGCAGTTGGGCACCTTTGTTTATCTACCTAGCTAGTCATCTGCCAAGCTTGAGTTGTTTGGTCAGGGAACATTCTCTATTCTGCAGCAAGAAATTTAACCATGGCATGGTCCAATTTAGATTGTTGGGCCATCCATCAAGTGTGATTAGCAGTAGTATTTGCATAACATGATACTGCCAAATAAGCTAGTAGTGGCATTTTGACTGGCCACTTTCCTGGTCTTTAGTTTGGGGTTCATTTTCACTTTTCTCTTGACCACTTGATTTTCTTGCCTTTTGATTATTCTTTTAAGGCATACCCTCTTTTAAGTTTTTAATTTTTTTGTAGTATGTACACAAAATATGGAACCTTTGCAGCCTGCAATGATGAACATATTTTGCCCTTCCACTGTCAATCATGAAAGATGAAACCTATTGGTATAAGAACCTAACATGGCAGAAGGCTTTTAATCGATTTTTTCCAATGTTTTGTGTATTATCTATTTGAGTAGAAAAAGGCCTATTTTCAGGGTTTGTTATGCCCACCGATCCTTCCATCTGAACAACTTTTATTCTAAACAAACAGACTCCCTATTTGTAAGCGGCGTTATGTTATTCTAACCTGACCAACATGGAAGAGTACAGGGGGAGAGGATTTTGGCACATAGCTTGAGGCAGGAGCAGCGTAGGAGGGCCAATAGCGCATTTTGCTTGAATTGGAAAAATCTTATATGTTTTCAACCCCTCTCAATGCTACAGATGTAGTGGTGCTATCCATTTCTCTATATGAGTTCTCCTTTTGTCAACCATTTTTTAGAATTGATGTATAATACTTTTCTTATGTAACTGATGGTTGTATTCTCTTATTTTCGTGCCATTTAATGAATGAAGGCCTCCCGATTGATTGAGCAGGGCCCAGAGACATAGTCTGAGTTGGATAAACTTCGTTATCAAGTCTTGCTGTCTTCTTTTTATGCCTTATCTGTTTCTTCTTCTTTCCTCATGTGCACATTAAATTCTTGTTTTAAGCTACAATTTTCAAATGTGTTTCTTTTCATACATCTATAAGCAAAAGATCCCTAGATCAATGGAATTTCTCATAAGTTTATTCAATATTATCTTGTACAACTAGAAATAAAATGATGTGGGTATGGTGTTTCTAATGATTTTCAAACTTTTTTTAATTACCTAAATTTAGCCTATTTAAAATAAACACAGATGGTGTTTCTACTGATTTTAATTCTTGTTTTAATTACCTAAATTTATCCTATTTAAAGTAAATAGTTGCATAGTTACACTGACCACCTTATGTTCAAGTTAGTAACTTTCCTTGAGGGCATCTTCATGACATCCACCATCTCTAAAAATTAAGAAATATTACTAGTATATTGCACTAAATAGACAATGTTGGCATAGAATCTTTTATTGTGTTTTTTACTCCATGTCACAAATTTATTGATTTTTTATGATTCTTGGTTTTGATTTCCATGCTAAGATAGGATTCACCATGCCTGCTAGGATTTTTAGTTGTGCACACATCATATTTCTCACTTATCATTGTATAGAAGACAAAGAGTATGCACAATGACATGTAGTGGCATGTGGGTGTCTATTTTACTCAGTGATATGCTTGATTTTTTAACCCATTCCAATCCTACCACAATGAAATTAAGAGAGACAAGGACACAAGAATGACTATCAATAAATGAAATTAGGGACTTTAGAATGCAACTTGAATTGTACCTGAATGTAACGATAAGCATTTGTAGTTGTCTAGTCACCGATGAGCATCAAGTCACACTGTGAAAAATTCCTTGCATTATGAGAATTCGGTTGCACCTACACTAATCCTCTGTAATAGTTCCTTGAATTTCCTATAGATATAATTTTAGAAACAATCCTACTCCTACAATTCTTCCCTATATGGATCATCATTTCCCCCCCTATTGATAGTTATTTTTCAAGGAAACAAAATAGAACTCTCCAATTGCATCATCACCTTTCAAAGCAATGCTTGAGTATTTCAAGGTGATCATCAAATGAGTCTTTACTCACATCCACGAAATCCTTGATTTCTCTCCATTGCACAAACCACTTTTCCTAATAAAATTATGGATCCCATGTCTGCATTCCTCATTGATCTGAATTGGATCCATAAAGAGAGATTAAACAAAGCCATGGCTATACCAGGTTAGGAGAAACTTCTAAAAATTCCAAAACAACGATCAAAAACACCCTAAACGAGTGGTAATGGCAGCCAGCGTGGAACGACGAAGACCCCGGTCAAAGCGCGCTGACCGAGGCTTATGGAGACTGTGTAGGAGGATGAATTAGCCACTAGGAGCCCTAGATCAGGAAACAAAGGTGGATTTTTATGCGCGATTAGTGCATCGCTGGGTGAAAAGACTCGAAATGAAGAAGCCCTGAGCACTCGGACGCGTAGGGAGTCGGAGAACCATGGGCGAAAAGCGAAAAAGTGCTAAAGGACAAGGTAGGACTCGCGCTCCGAAAAACTAGTAGTATTGATCAAGGCACCCTCAAATGGTAGCGGTTTTGGAGAAATTGGAGCGATCTGACTCAGTAGTCAATGCATGCCAAGTGGAGGAGAGAGAAATTTGCTACTAATCGCAGGTTAACGATTGAGCTAATCAACTGCCTGGGACGAGCGAATGGCATTGGATCTGGGGGCTCCAGATCTAACGGCTGAGATCACACCTGATGGAGAAAGTGGAATTGATGGTGGTTTAAGCCACAATTTTTAAATATTTGATGTCCGATTTGACTACCAAGGTGGCAAAAAACTCATTCCATGACGTAACAGAAAAAAATTAACTAACAAAGTGAATTAGCACAGCTGCAGAAGGCAATTTGATGGAGGTGGAAGAGGAACTAAATAGACATGGAAACGAATGGCTTAAAGCCATGAACAGAGATAGAATATACAGTCAGAGAGAGAGAGACAGAGGAACTAGAATCCCGAGAGGAGGACAAAACATAGGGGAAAAGACAGTGAAGCAAAAGCAGAAGAGGACAGAGGGCCGAGCTGACCAAAGGTAGCGCCGAGCACCAGAGAGCTTGAGGGATTCAAGCCATCCCAGAGAGGATCTCTCTAGACTGAGCACCACATTAGGTTCTTTCCATTATAGGCCAAAAGGTCACAGAGCTAGTAGGAAAACGAGTCTGTGCACTCCAGTGGCTTGGGGAATCCAAGAACCACCCTGCCAAGCAAATTTGTTTTAGGTGACTCATATTGAGCTCCTGTATTGTAATTCTCTACGTGAAACACAATAAAATAAGTCCACAACTAAAGCCAGACCAGAGACGTAGCCCTGGATAATAGGGTGAACTCCTTATTAATTTCTTGTGTTCTTGTATTTTCTTACTATATTTCTCTGTTATCTTTCCATTCAATTGTATTTGTATTGGCAATCTAATCGATCCGTTGCTTAAATAACATAGACACACACACCGTCACATGAGTCTGTAATACGTTCATTTAATAAATCTTTAACTGAGGTCACTCACAGGGTTATTATCAGATTAAGTGGTATTAGAGCTCAAGGTTGTAAGGTTAGACAAGCTTGTGTTGGTTTAGTTGTTGAATGCTCACTAGATCGAAGCTCAAATTAGGAGAAGGAGAGTTCGTCAAAACTAATCCTGAAATTGGGAGTGTCTATCCTCAGAAGACAATGTCAGAAGAAGGTTCTATATGGCTAGACCCTCAATTCATAGAAAGTTTCCTAGATATAAAGTCCATGGTAGAAAAAATGTATACGGACTTTAGAAAGCATAAGGATGAAGATTCATTAGGTTCTAAACAAGACAAAGAAGAAGATGAGTCTCATTCCCATGACAACTCAAAAGGAAAAGGGAAAGAGGAAAGCTTTCTCACACCTCCTGATAGCCCTGTGCGTAATAAGAAAACATCTTTGATTAAGCTAGATGTTAAATTTGATTTTCCTATATATGATGGAGAGCTAAATGCTGAAAAATTGGAAAATTGGATTAGACAAATTGATGTGTATTGCAGAGTGAAAAAAATTGACTCAGACAAGATCAAAATTCAGATGGAAAACCTATGCCTAGGAGGCACTGCCTTGGTTTGGTTGGAGGGCAGGACCCAAGCTAACATGAAAAGACATGGGAAGACTATCTCTGTCTACAGTAACTTTGTTTCTGCAATCAAAAAGCAGTTCTATCCATTGGCCTACATGCAACAAGCCATGACGAGTTGGCAAACTCTTCGGCAGTTGAAAGGGAAAAGTGTGCGAGGGTAAACTCAAGAATTTAGAAAGAGATCATTGATTCTAGGGATCTCATTAGATTGACCAGAGACTCTTTTGAAGTACATTGGTGGTCTACATGGCTACATGAGGCATACCATCCTCATGTTCAATCCCACTAGTATAGATGAGGTATCTGTACAAGCTACTCATCTAGAGGCTAGAGGAAGGAATGGAAATCCAGAAGTTGGGGGACCATCCCAACCCACTGTAAACAAGAGAAAGGAGAAAAGAAAGCAAAAGTGGAAGGAAAGGAAGGCTAACACTGCACATAAACACAAAGCTTCATGCACTCACTGTAAAAAGGAGGGGCATGGTGATGAGCACTATTGGATTCTGCATCTAAAGCTGAGACCAAAGAAGTTTGAGGGCAAGAAGAAGAAGACTGTTGTAGCTATTCAGAAAGATTTGGGGTCAGACTCGGGAGATGAAGCAATCATTACAACCATAGATATAAAAGGTAAGAATTCTGAAGCATCTACTAGTAATTCTGCTCAAACTATTATTGATGAAGAACATGAGAGAAAAAGACATGAGATTTTCCATATTCGAGTTATTTCCAAACATAAAAAGATTGATACTTTGTTTGATAGTGTCTCACAAGTAAATTTGATTTCTGAAGCAATTGTAAAGAAAATGGGATTAGTAACTACACCTCACAAGAAACCATACCCATTAGGATGGTTGAATGACAAAGCACAACTACAAGTGACTAGACAATGCAAACTCAAGTTTTCTTTTGGGTCAGCATTTAGATGAGGTTGATTTAGACATAACTCGTTTGGATATATGTGGAATTGTTTTAGGAAGTCCTTACTTGTATGACAGAAACGTTGTTTTCTCTAGAGCTAAGAACAAGTATCTACTTGTTAGAGATGGAATCAAATACTTTGTAAGAGCTCAAAGGCTCAAGAATAATTATACTCTCATAAATTTTTGGCAAATGAAAAGAATGATAAATTCATGCAAACAATTCCTACTAATGGTTGTAAAGGAAAAGAAACCTGATAAAACCAATGTATTTGAGGGTTGTAATGCTCAGTAGCAAGTTGATATAGAAAACATTGTTTCAGAATATGATGTTCTGTTTTAGGAACGTAAAGGTCTACCACCCAAAAAGGAAATAGTACATGATATTATTTTGCATAAAGATGTTCCATTGCCTAACATTGGGATGTACAGGTTGTCTTCTTTAGGGAATGCTAAAATCAAGAAGCAGGTGCAGGAGTTGCTTAAGAAGGGATTCATCAGGCCTAGCACTTCACCATGTGGGTCACCTGTCATTTTCATGAGAATGAAAGATGGCTCATGGAGAATGTGCATTGACTACTGAGCACTGAATAAGATAAAAATAAAAAATTGCTATCCCCTTCCTTGCATAGATGATCTTTTAGATCAACTGAAGGAAGTTGTTTATTTCACCAAGCTAGATTTGCACAATGGATATCATCAGGTCAGAGTTGTAGAGCAAGATGCATGGAAGACTACATTCAAAACAAAGTAGGGTTTGTATGAGTTGGTGGTTATGCCTTTTTGCTTGACCAAAGCCCCTGCTACTTCCATGAAATTAATGAATGATGTACTCAGGCCTTTTCTTGATGATTTTGTTATTATGTATCTGGATGAAATTTTGATTTTTAGTCAAACGTGGGAATAAAACTTAAAGCATGATAAGTAGACATTGGATGTTTTGAAAAGAGAAAAACTTTATGTTAAACTCTCAAAATGTGAATTTGGAAAAACATCAATAAATTATTTGGGTCATTTAGTAGGGGGTGGTGAATTGAAAATATATCCCTCTAAAGTGGCAGTCATTTTAAACTGGCGTAAACCCAAGTATGCTATAGAAGTGAGAAACTTCTTAGGAGTAGCACAATATTGGAGGAAGTTCATTTTTAATTTTTTCTCAATTGCAGCTCCCTTACATGCTTTGACAAGATTGAACAAGGTGTTTCAGTGGGGAGGCAAACATCAGAAAGCCTTCGACACATTGAAAGAAAAGATTAGTACAACACTTGTACTAGCACTGCCAGATCTACAAAGACCGTTTGAGATCCAAATAGATGCTAGTAACTATGCCATGGGAGCAGTGTTGACACAGCATGGTAAACCCATATGTTATCATTCTAAGACTTTTAATCCTGCAGTAGTTAACTATCCTACATATGATAAAGAATTGTATGCATTAGTTTAGAGTGTGAAAAAGTGGAAACATTACTTAATGGGCAAAGAGACAGTAATACATACTGATCATCAACGACTTCAATATCTACACTCCCAGACTAAATTGCATAAATAAAGACATTACAGATGGATTGGTTTTCTACAACAGTTTCGTTTAGTCATAAGATATAAAAAGGGCATACATAACAAAGTTGCAAACATGTTATCTAGACCAATTATAAATCCATCTACTATACTTAAGCATAATTTTGTACTACATGAAAGCTACTTTGAACAATATTCTCAAGATATTCACCTAAAGATGTATATGTGACTTTGAGTCAAGGCAAAAAGGTATAAGAATTGGATTATCATGTGAACGACCGACTCTTATATCATTGTGGGAAACTCTGCATTCCACAAACATATAGAGTAAAGATAATTAGAGAGGCACACACTTCTCTGATATTAGGTCACTTTGGGGTAAGTAAAACAATTTCACAGCTGCAAATATTTTGTTATTGGTCGAAAATGAATGAGACAATTTCTAGATATGTAAGAGGGTGTACTATGTGTGCCAATAGAAAACTAGGCTTGTACACTCCTTTACTAGTTCCTTCTCACCCTTGGGAAAGTGTTTCCATGGATTTTTTTGGAGGACTACCTAAGTCTAGAAAAATTCATGATTATCGATATGTGGCTATGGATAGGTTCAGCAAAATGTGTATTTTGATACCTTGTAATAAACAGATTACAGCTCAAAAAACTGAAAAATTATTCTTTGAACGTGTATGGGGCCATTTTGGATTACCCACTTCTATTGTATCTGATTGAGAAGCCCGATTTGTGGGGAAGTTTTGGTCAAGTCTGTGGGAGCTGATGGACACCCAACTGAAGAAAAGCACAAATTTTCATCCACAAGCCGATGGCTAGATAGATGTAGTTAACAGGACAGTGATCTAGTTACTCAGAGGATATTGCAACAAACATCCTAAGCTTTGGGATGAACATTTGTGTTATGTGCAACATGCTTACAATAGAGAAAAACACTCTTCTACATAGAGATCTCCCTTTGAGACCTTCTTTGGTTTCATACGAAGGTATCCTTTGGATTTTGTCTTTGGTAAAGATACCACAATTGATGGAAACAATGATGTGGACAAGGCAACTAGGTTCATTGAACAGATCCAGGAGATCCACCAGGCAGTACAGGAACATCTGGAAAAGAGCCAAGCCAAATACAAGGCTAGGCATGACAAGCATCGAATGGAGCATAGATTTCAAGTTAGAGACTAGGTTTGGCTGTATATCAGCAAGGATGAGATGCAAGGTGAAGGTAAAAGGCTAAAGCCTATCAGGTATGGATGTTTTGGGATACCTGAGAAGATTGGTGAAAATGCTTTTCACCTTGATCTACCAGCTTACATGCACATCTACCCAGTCATAAATGCAGATTACTTGAGATTGTTTGAACCTTCAATGATTGAGGATCCTGAAGAGCAAAGTCAATTGCCTTTTATTGATGACCTACTACCTAAATATCTTAACAAATTGCAAGAAGACACATTCTTGGACATGAAGGTAAGGACGTTGCGCAAAGGGGATGTCGAGTACCTCTGAATTGGCCTCAAAGGTTCTAAGCTGAGCAGTGCAAAGTGGATTACAATTGGGCAAGTGAGATAGCAGTACCCTCACTTGGTCGATGCTTGAAGGAAAACCAACTTTTGGTGGTCCAAAATATTTTCAGTGGGAAGGCCGTGATCCAAATTGGATCCATAAATGGAGATTAAACAAAGCCACGGCTATACTAGGTCAGGAAAAACTTCTAAAAAATCCAAAAGAGCGATCAAAATCACCCTGAACTAGTGGCAATAGTAGCTAGCATGGAACGATGAGGACCCCAGTCAAAGCACGCTGACCGAGGCCCATGGAGACTACGCGGGAGGCCGAATTAGCCCTTGGGAGCCCCAAATGGGGAAACAGAGGTGGATTTTGATGCGTGATTAGGGTGAAAAGGGCCGAAATGAAGAATCCCTGAGCACTCAGATGCATGGGGAGCCGGAGAACCGCGGGTGAAAAGTGAAAAAGCACTAAAGGACAAGGCAATACCCGTGCTTAAACAAACCTGCAGTATTGATTGCGCTGCCCTCAAATGGTAAACAGTTTTGGAGAAATTGGAGCGATTCCCACTCAGTGGTCAACCCATGGCAAGTGGTGGAGAGAGAAAACTACCTTTAATCGTGCGTTAATGGATGAGCTAGTCAACCGAGTGGGATGAGTGAAAAACATTAGATTTGGGGGCTCTAGATCTAACAGCTGATATTGCGCCCGATGGAGAAAGTGGAATCAACGGGGGTTTAAGCCACAATTTGTAAAAATTTATATATGATTTGACTGCCAAGGTGGTGGAAGACTCATTCCATGATGTAACAGAAAAAACGAACTGACGAAGTGAATTAGCATAGCTATAGCAAGTGATTCGACGAAGGCGAAAGAGGAACTGAACAAACATTGAAACGAATGGCTTAAAGCCATGAACAGAGATAAAATACATAGTCAAAGAGAGAGACAGAGGAACCAGAATCCCAAGAGGAGGATGGAACACAGGGGAAAAGACAGTAAAGCAAAAGCAAAATAGGACAGAGGGCCGAGTTGACCAAAGGCAGCATCGAGCACCAGAGAGCTTGAGGGATTCAAGCCATCCCAGAGAGGATCTATTCGGATTGAGCACCACATTGGGCTCTTTCCATTGTAGACCAAAAGGTTATGGAGCTGATAGGCAAAAGAGCCTGTGCATTCCAGTGGCTTGGGGAATCCAATAACCACCGTGCCAAGCAAATCTGTTTCAGGTGACTCATATTGAGCTCCGGCATTATAATTCTTTGCTTGAAACACAATAAAATAAGGCCACCACTGAAGCTAGACTGGATATGTATCCCTAGAGAATAGGGTGAAATCCTTATTAATTTATTATGTTCTTGTATTTGCTTATTGTATTTCTCTATTGTCTTTCCATTCAATTGTCTGTATATTGGCAACTTGATTGATCCGTTGCTTAAATAACATAGACACACACACGAGCACATGAATCTGTAATACCTTCATTTAATAAATCTTTAACTGAGGTCACTCACAGGATGATTATTAGATCACTCATCCCCGACATACCAATTTTTTACAGTGGAATACTTTATCGTTTCTCCCTTAGTACAATAGAGATCCACTACTATGGTATGGAGATGATTGGTGTCATAAAATGGTGCAGTGAATCCTTCAATATATGTCACATAACTCCTCTCACCTCACAGAACTCCTCTCATCTACAACAATAAAAGTCCTCTCAAACTTCCTGGTCTCCGTCTCATTCATCTTGAAATAAGTGGATATTTCCATCGATGACAAAGTGTGCTTGTGGATTTCATAGAAGGAGCTACCACTAAAAAAAATTTACAATGCAGTATAATAGTTATCAGTAGGAGGAACAACCCTGCCAAGATACTTCCTAACCAGATCAAGATCCTCCTGAATTACCTATTATAACAAGCAAAAGACAACCTCAACTTCTTATAGAGTCTAGCTATGCATGGTAGCAATGAAAACAATGTAAAAACCAACATCTACAACAACGTTGGTCAATCTCTTCTTCTAGTCAAGGGCATGCCAATCTTTTGAAAAGTATCAAGCATGTCAGGATCCACCTCATCTAGGCTCCTCTTCTTCTTCTACTCTCTCTATTTAGGTTTAGAATAATATCAAAGGTATTGGAAATTGATGAGTGGTTAAAAGTTATCGAACCATTTGGGTTCTTCCATTTTTAATCATTTTCTATAAGCATTGAGTCTAAATTGCAAAACACATTCAACTTCCTTCTTTTTAGCGGAAATTAACCTAAGCCTTGGAGAGTTGTAAGGTTTAATGGATCTAAGTATATTCTACTTAAAATATAGTAACATGGTTTAAGATTGTAGGCATTGAGATCAAAATCTAATGATGAAACATAAAATATTTTATGTTCATGATTACAAGAAATTTTAATTTCATGTAACAAAGTTTTAGGAAGGTCTAGTATTTGCATCCTACCTGAAAAGTTTCTTGCATCACTTGAGCCCTTTGAATTTGGGCATGGTAGAGTCCATTACACAAACAATCAACCACTAAAAAAAGTGAAAATAAAAAACAAATATCATGCATTTTGACCCAGAAACGTTATGGAGGAGTGAACGGATTTGTACAATAAGGACATGAAAAATGCTTACTTGTCCATTGTCTTTGGATGTATTGTTGGCCATGAAAAATGCTTACCTGTCCATTGTCTTTTGATGAATTGTTGGCCGCAATCAAGATCTACATTATCATAGTCACCAAACCCTTTGTATAGTAAGGAGATGAAAAATGCTTACTTGTCCATTGTCTTTTGATGATTGTTGGCCGCAATCAAGATCTGCATTATCATAATCATTAAACCCTCAAATCTAGATGAAATTCATTCTTTGATCATATAAACCCTTGAAATTGTTTACCACAAGAAAAAATAACCATTTTTAGTAAAAATGATCATCTTTAGTAAAAAGGAAGAACTCTCCAGAGTCCAAATTCATACCTGTGTACAAATGAATATATTATTTGAACCCAATGCTAAAGTGGAAATGAAAAAGAAAAGAAATATTTATAACATAGAACCAAATACATAAATTGCAATTAGGTTAAATGATTTATTTGTAAAAAGAATTTGTTATTTTTAGGTAAGATTCTAAATTAGAAAGAAGAAGAAGAAGTTGAAAATAATATTGGGATGAGTGTAAACATTTAAATATGGCCTCAATTAATAATAAAAAGTTAGATTAATAAAAATAATAAAATTCATCTTGTTATATTTTGATTTTGTTATTAACTTGTGAATAGGCTTTGTTACAATACCATGGGCCAATACCATGGCTAGTCAATACTACAAGTCCAAACACCATAATTTAGTGTGTTATATTTTGATTTTGTTATTAACTTGTGAATAGCCTTGGTTACAATACCATGGGCCAATAACATGGCTTGTGAATACTACAAGTCCAAAAACCATAACATATTTCACAACCAAAATATTTTATAACAATATGACAAGATTCTTAATCGTAGATGTTCACCCCCACATTATGGTAGATATTATTGACTTGTAAAAAATATCTTTCACAACCAAAATATGACAAGACTCTTAGCCATGGATATTCACCCCCACATTATGGTAAATATTATTAACCTATAAAAAATAGTCTTTGTTACAATACCATGGGTCAATACCATGGATTATCAATACTACATGCCCAAAAAAAACCAAATTATTTCAGAATCAAAATATTTTATAACAATATGACAATATTTTTAACCATAAATATTCATCCTCACCTTACCATGGATATTAACTTGTAAATCAAACTTGTTACAATACCATGGACCAATACCATGGCTTATCAATACCACATGCCAAAAAGAATAACTTATTTCACAGTAAAAATATTTCTATTATTTTTAATTTACAAATTTTTTTTTTTATATCTAAAATGGAAAATGCTAGAATTGAGATAACCTAAACCCACTATCCTCACAATACTAAAAAATTCGGGATGAAATAAAATTAGGGTTTAATTAAGTAAGCTAAGATGGATCATTTCAGTTCTATATATATATATTATATATTTATATATAACGTAATAATCCATCTTAGAAAGGAATGGGAGCAAGCAACATTACTATTATATTAGATTAAATAATACGCATGATCTTTTAATTTTTTTCATTATTTATTTCTTTGACACGATTATCCAAAATATTAGGTTTAAATTTTACAACCAATTAATTTTTTTTCATTGAGATAATTTCTTAAACACAATTTAATGTGAATCAATTTTAAGAGAGTGTTCGGGGGGGTTGGAAGGAGGGACGGGGATAGTGAAAAATTGGAAAGGAAGAGAGAGAGAAAGTGAGTGAGTGATGTGGGGTGGGGGGGTGGGACATGGAGGTGATTTGGGAGAGAGGGAGAGAGAGAGGGAGATGGAGTTGGAGTGTGAGAAAGGGAGGAAAGAACAAAGACATAGAGAGATAAAGGTGGAGAGAGAGAGGAGTGAGAAGAAGGAGATCGAGAGAGAATGAGGGAGAGAGGAGAGGAGGGAAGAGAAATAATAGGTGTGGATAGAGATAGGGAGAGATGTGGAATGAGAGAGATGGAGAAGGACTAGGAGGGGGGAGATAGTGATAAAGTTGGATGGAAGGGAGAGAGGGAGAGAGAGTGATTTGGGGGGGTGATATAGAGAGAGGTGGAATATAAGGGATATAGAGAAAGGAAGATAGAGATGTGGAGAGCGAGATGGAATTGAAGGGATGGTGAGCCCCAGTATTGCAGAAATAATGTCACAACTCCTGGAACTCCCTTATTTAATTTTATCAACCTGGTAGTTCGTAACAAACTTGGAAGTGATGGTGCTGTATACACAAGTACTAGCTCTTGTCGCAGCTATCACTTGATCAGATGGCACAAGTCTGCTAGGAGCTTAAGCCAACTTCTATGAGCTCTCAGAAGAAGCTTTTTAATTGATGGATGAAAGATAACACAAAGAAGGAAAATCTACTTGCAAAAAGGAACTGGAAAGTTGAAAGGTAATGTAAACCATAGAAAACCCTAATTTTACCAGCTAGCCCTACTGATGCAAGAAAGAGGATACAAGCTACTAAAAGAGATGCCATTGATTGCTAGGAAGGTAAAATGCATATGTCTAAGCTACTTCTATAGTAACATCTAAAAAAAAAACATCTTTTTGTATTTTTGAATAAGTTGTTAGAACTATCATGCATGTGCTTTTAACTAGCTTTTGATTGTGCGGAGGTGGATTGTCGAGAGGAAATGATTGCAGAAGGTTGGGAAGGTTTGAAGAGGGCCTAAGGGGTCCCTAGCAGCCTTCCATAGAGTTTCACAAAGTTTGGCCTTCAAGAAACCGCTTTCGTGAGCTTCTACAGGAAGTTTGCAGGGGTTCTACAGGATTTTTTGGAATTTCTACAGGATGTTCTGTGATTTTCTACAAGATGTTCAGAAATGGGATTTTGGAGCATGGATGGAGGGAAAAAGGTAGAGGAATGAGTATGGAGGTGAAATAGGGGTGTAGGGGAGTTCAAGACTTGGAGGATGGAGTTGAGGAGTGGCGTATATGGTTAGATTTGTTCAAGGAGGGATGAAAAGATGTTGCGCAAGAAGATGAGAATCATGGCAAAGTAAGAAAGTGAGGAAAATGTAAGGTAAGGGTTCTAAATGAAGGATTAAGTAGGTAGGTTGGATGGAGTATGGGCAGTTAAGGAAGGATAACAGGTACTCTGCAAGTGGTTTTTCAAACTAAACAAACAAACACTTAGAAAACCTATGACCTAGTTGCTTCGCTCTAATCTGACCTAAGTAACAACAAAAGGAAATGAGCAGAAGTTTATCTGTAATGAAATACGTTAGATAACTATCCAACTAAGCAATCATAAACTGAATCATTTAAACACAACTAATATCAGCGTCTGCAAATGAGAACTCAAACACTAAGAATTGCATGACAAAGCAAAACAACGTTTTTGTCGGCAGCAATGTCACCTTTGTCCCAGCTCACGATCCCACTGAGGGAGAGGTGAGATCAGAGGTACTTGAGGCCCTTTTTCTGAAGATCTTCCCTATTATTAACCTATTAACTAAATCTGAACATGAAAAGCTACTTTAATTATCAAAAACAATCTAAATAACAAAACAATATTTAAATCTAAATAGCAGATTTTATTCTAAGAATGCAGCAAAGACACATGAAAGTAAACAAAGGAGGTACTGGGCACTTGAGATGGGCCCAAACCCAAGAGCTACAGCCTCCTAAGAGAGATTAGAGCTGGTACAAAGCTGGATTCATCTTTATTGATCAAAAGAATAGTTACATTTCAAAAACTATCCACAACGAAAAGCTTGAAAATGTGCTGAAATGCAAAGCTAATCTATTGCCTAAAAAATGATTAAAATTGAACTACAAGCTAGCTAACTTCTACCTACAAAGTGACTAACTATTGGCTAACCAAAATGAGGCCCTAAGCCCTCTTATTTATACAAATTGAGGATCCCAACAGTCCTCCTAAAATTTAGGGACTCGATTGCCCAAAACTTGCAGTTAACAGTAGTCCTACTTGACTTGCTCGGTTGTCCTTGTGATAATCGATTTGGTGGCCCTTGAAATCCAAGCGGATGGTGGAGAATTTGAGGAATGGACTCATAAATGAAGGGGATACCTTCCTAAAAATCCTCTCCACGAATTTGGCTGCCAAGTGCTCATTTAAACCTTTGATTTTCTCTCCAAATTGACCCAAAAGACTGCATAAAGCACACATTAGACTTGTTGGCATAATGACTAACCCAATTCACTCTATTAGCATAAATATAATAAAAAACATGCAATAAACTAATGAGAATAGTGGATAAGTCGAATTAGGAGGTTGAATGAGCCCATATAATTATCCATTTTTGGGGCTCATCATCACCCCCCTACTGAAAGTGTTGCTCATCCTCTGAGCAACTAATCTATCTCTCCATCTTTGGTGGCCCCGATGGCCTCCTTTTCATGCCAAGATTCTGAAGTGATGTCCTCTTGTCGGTCATGAAACCATGCTTTTCTTTCAACTTCATCCCACTACCTGTGCTCCTTTTCTTAGAGAATTCTCATCTTCCTGTAGAACTGTCTCAGCATCCTGTAGAGAGGCCTTTGTGTCCAACATTTTCATTCTTTCTCTCTAGGTGGATGTCTTTGGGCTTCCCCGTTCATAGATGATAGATATCTTTGAAGGAGGCTCCTCCTTTTGTTTAGCTTTTGTGTCCTTAATGACAATTTTCTCCTTTGACTGTGGTTTGGGTCTGCCCACTTTTATCCGTGTGCTCCTTTTTCACTGTAAAGTACATCGAGGTTTGCCTCTTTCTCTTCCTTTTTGGTCTTGGAGGTGTGATAATGGTGGTAAGCATGGCTGCTGCCTCCCTGGCCAAAATCTTAGGCTATTTTCCCTTTTTGTTCCTCTGTTTCTAGACTTCCTGTAGAAAGTCCCGTGTTGACTTTTTTCCGGCTTCCTGTAGAAACAATTTTCATGCTTCCTGTAGAAAATGTTTTAATTGTTTTGGTCTGCTTGGCTAGACATAGCTCTTCCTCCTTTTTTTCCTCTTCTTTTGTCTTCTCTGCCTCTATTAGCTTACTTCCTCACGCTTTGTTTTGGCTTTCTTCTCATCTTGTTTAGCTTCTGCCTTCCCTGCTGTAGTATTTTTCTTTTCTGTTCTTCCTTTGTTTTGCCCTCTGCTTGAATGATTTATGCTCCCTCATCATTGGTTTTTTCACATACTTCAGGCCTGATTCTTCCCTAGAATTGCATCACTTCTTTTGCATAAACATGCACCAAATAAAACTGTTTGCTTTCTTCTTCTCTTGAAGCCAAAAATTTTGCAAAAACCTGTGTTTTCATCTAAAAAGATAGCTCATTGCCCCTCTTGTAAACTTGTTATTGCTCCTAGAATTTTCGTGTTTTTCACAACAACAACTTCCAATTTTTTCTCTCTTCAAACTTTTCCAACGTGAATCTGCTTCTTAGTTTTTGAAAAGAAATCAATTTTTTTTACAGATCAGAGAACAAATAACATAGTTTTTTTCTTCTAGAAAGTGGACAGTCTTGCAAATTCATTCTTTCACATAGGCTTAGTTCCTATGGTTGCATCTCTATTTTCAGAAGAAGGTGAGAGAGAAGAAGCCATACTTTGAATGCAGAGGGAAAAAAGACCGTGTATAACTCAGAAAATATGCAAGCAGACTTTTCACCTTTTTTCAATGTGCACGCAGACTTTTCCTCTCATTCTTTTAATTTAATTCCATGTTCAATTCAACATTTCGCACCAACAAATCATGCACAATGAAGTTTCCCCGATCCTACCTCGTTTGGAGCTTGAAATTCGCTGAAAATCCTAGGTTTTCTTTCTGCATGGTTGTTTACTGTGTTTCCTGTAGAAGACTTCCTGTAGAACGAAACTATGCTTCCTGTACAGCCTGATAGGTGGGAATTTTTTTAAAAAATGGCATAAATCTCGAGAAATCAGGCAAGACTCTTGCAGAGGACCATAGGTTAACTGATTTGGACGTGGTCGACACATGCTCCAGTTGTGACCGTAGTTGAACAGAGGGTGGTGAGAGTCAGCCGAGCATTTTTGTAATTGCTACGTGATTTGGTGAGGGAGTGAAGTGGCTAGGTGTACGTGGCCACATGCAGACGGTAGTATTATTCATAAACTATATGTTTTCCCCCTGTAATCACTGCCATCAATTGCACTGAGGTTTAAATGGCCAACACTCCTTGTTTTTTGAATTTCATGTGAGTTGTCTAACATGTACGCTGCATGATTCCTGGCTAAGTGCTAGAGAATTGGACAAATAACTATCGGCTTAATCCCACCACTTCATTCGTTATGCACTTCCATATCATATTGATGCAAATAGAGGGTCTGGTTTAGACACATACCTACAAGTCGACGTGCTGTTGGGTCCGTTTCTACTGCTACATGCTCATAATCTGTTGCTGCATGCCTGGATCCTTTATATTATAAGCTTTTTGCTGTCTGATGTGTGGTTATTTTTCTTGTGCAGGTATCCTCTGGCTGGATCTAGGCTGCAGGAGTTCGTTTCCATGTTGAGATCTGCACCCTCAAGCTACTGATGTTGAATTTTCATAGGACATAAATTGTTTTCGCCATTTCCCCCGAACGATAGACCAGATTGATTTGAAACTTGCTTAGCATGTTCCTATCATCATTATGCACCTCCCATAGCAAAATGGTGGTCAATGGATGCATGGATTTTGAGAAAAATGGAAAATGGCTGAAGATTACATAGGTCAATTTCTCGAAAATTGTGCATCAGAATCGGCTGAAACTGCTTGGGTAGGTTACTATCACCCATATGCATCTCCCCATGAAATAGGTTTTGAAATGGATGCAGGTATATGGAGAAAATGCAAAAATGGCTGAAGGTGATGGAGGTTGATTTCTTAGAAATCGTGCACCAGAATTGGCTGGAACTGCTCGAGCATGTTGCCATCATCCTTGTACAACTCCCTGTAAAACGATTTTGTAAATGGATGCATGGTTTTCAAGTTATGAAAAAAGCAAATTATGTTCTATGTATTTTTTTCTTCAAAGCATCCTGCAAATTTTTGCATGGAAAGAAAAACTGAGCTTGGGCTGTGATGCAGACATGGAGATGATGGAGGAGGAGTTTGAAGATTGCAGGAGGACTTCTGAACCCTTGATGAAGCTTCCATGTTCGCCAAACTACTTTTTAAAGTCCATTTCCAACCTTTTGTAATTTCTACAGGAACTTCCTGTAGAAGACACAGTTTTCATAAAAGAAGTACAATGAGGTGGAAAAAATGATGGAGAAAGGTAAGGGATGGAAACATGGATGCTTGCAGGCCGAACCAATAGATTCCAAGCTTTATATTCCCTTCCAAAATCGAATTTGGCTTGCCTGAAGGTTCTACAAGATGTTTCTTGTAGAAATACAGAACTTCCTGTAGAAATGCTTGTAGCTTCTTGTAGAAAGCCCAAAACTTCCTGAAGAAGGCCCAATCTCAACCCAAATGTAACCAAATCTTAGGCGAGGTGAGTGGCCATGGAGGGGGTGTCCTTGAGCCTTGTACGGACTCCTGTCCTCATTTTGCGTGCCCCTCTTTTCCTGCAAAGTATTCACTGCAACCTGCAATTATTTTACAGAGGTTAAGCCTGATTTTTTTTTTTCTCTTTTTTTTTTTTGAAAACAACTAGGGCACCTCATGGAGGTTTTCATCCTAATTGCCTACCCTAGGCGCCTCCAAGGGAGGTTTTCACCCCAAGGATTTTATTCTCTTTTTCTTTTTCTCCTTTTTCTTTCTTTTTTCTTCTTTTTTCCAACCCATTGACTACCTCATTGAGGTTTTAAATCAATGAGCCAACCTAAGGCGCCTCCAAGGAGGTTTTCACCTTAGATTTTTATTTTCTTTCCTTTTTTTCTTTTTTCTTTCTTTTTCCACCCTACCCTACTTGAAAAACAAAATCATTTTCAAGTATCAGAATACTTCCAATGGAGCCATGTGCACATCGAGATTAGAGACAAAATGATGTGGAGGCTTGAAATGCATGCTTTAACAACTATTTAGATTTCAGAGACCAAATGATTTGACTTTGAAGGGATCAAACACAGCTGAGGAAGGGAGTACTGCTACAACTTAGTGACCGTCTGAAACCATATCTCAATATAGCTTTCATATCCTTGGTCCTTTTGCTGATCTGGATCATTCTCCATATGTTCTTCTATCATGACCTTCACATCTTCCTCTTTTTGTTGAGTTTTCTCTTGAATACATGGAAGATTTGATGGTAACCATGAGGGTACTCTTGATCTATGATTTTGATGTCTTCTCTTCATCAAGTGCAGCCCATGGTTCTTTGATCTCTTCTTTTGCTAGATGTGGTACTTCAATGCTTTCAAGATAATCTCTTTTTTGCAATACTCTTCCTCAGCTATGGTGAAGATCATTGAGCTCAAGAGGAGTCATTTGGACATGTTGTGCCTCAGCATTGCAATTGGGTTGAGCTACTCCAATGTGCGAGTTTGGAAATGGTGGTATGGGTAGTTGAGTGGGGGTGTATATTTGAGATGGATGTGGATGGGGTTGTGGTTGGGCAGGTGGTGGAGGAAAATGAGCAGGAGGAGAGTTATACTAGGGCCTCCACCCCTGATGAGGTGCATTCCACTGAGGCTGTGGCTAAGCATAGGAGTGAAACGAATGAGCAGATGGTTGGGCATAATATGGATCTGTGAAGGAACAAGGAGGAGGTGTGAACCAGGAAGGATGAGCAGGGGGACCCCAAGAAGGCATGAAAGTGGATTGATAGGGGTCATAATAGGTCTCGGATGTCCCTTACATTCTCTGCTAGTAAGGTATGGGTCCATGTGGCCTCCTTTGGTTAATATAGTAGAGTGATTCAGTGGCTTCTTTGGTTCTCTGATATGCATCTTTAAGTCCAGGCAAGGAAGGGCACTGATTTGTAGGATGGTATTCTTCACAGAAAAAACACACTTCTATGGAGTGCATTGGACATTCGTTCCTAGGATGCTTTCTAGTGCACCTAGGACAAAATATGGCCAAAGCCCTCTTGGCTTCCGCTTGCTTCCTTTGGATCTGTAAGGTATCCATTTGCATGGCAAGAAACTGCCTCATCTCGCTCTTGAAATCTTCCATCAGATTCTCACATTCACCTCTAAGGATTGAGTTGTAAGAAAAAGTACTGCTCCCAACATTTCTGCTTGCAGCCATTTCTGATTGAGTTGGTTGATTTGTTTTATTTTTTTCTGCTTGTACCTACAAAACTAAAATAGATTGAACTGCAACTAACTATCTTACTGAAATGAAAATGCAGAATTGAAATAAAAGCAGGAAAGTACTAATCTATTTTGCTCAAATGAAATTGCAGGAATGAAATGCTAGTCTACGCTTGCAGAATTGAAATTATGGAATTGAAATTCTACTCTACGCTTGCAGAAATGAAATTGGAGAATTGAAATGCTACTCTACGCTTGTAGAAATGAAATTGCGGAATTGAAAGGCTAATATATGAAAGCAAGAAATGTCTAGTCTACTTTTGCGGAAATGAAATTGCAGAATGGAAATGAAATAAACTACTTAGTAGAAGGTTGTAGTAGAAAATAGAAGAAAAGCAGCAATTACCAATACTCTGACGCTTCCCCGACAACAGTGCCAAAAAAAGTGGTGAGCCCCAGTATTGTAGCAATAATGCTGCAACTCCTGGAACTCCCTTCTTTAATTTTATCAACCCGATAGTTCGTAACAAACTTGGAAGTGACGGTGCTGTATGCAAAAGTACTAGCTCTTGCCACGGCTGTCACTTGATCAGTTGGCACAAGTCCGCTAGGAGCTTAAGCCAACTTCTATGAGCTCTCAGAAGAAGATTTTTAATTGATAGACAAAGCTAATTTAAAGAAGACTAATCTACTTGCAAAAAGAAACTGGAAAGTTGAATGGAAACGTAAACCCTAGCAAACCCTAATTTTACCAGCTAGCCCTACTGATGCAAGAAAGAGGATGCAAGCTACTGAAAGAGATGTCATTGACCGCTAGGAAGGTAAAATGTATGTGTCTAAGCTACTTCTATAGTAACATCTGAAAAAAACATATTTTTGTATTTTTGAATAAGTTGTTAGAACTATCATGCATGTGCTTTTAAGTGGCTTTTGACTATGCAGAGGTGGATTGGTGAGAGGAAATGCTTGTAGAAGGTTGGGAAGGTTTGAAGAGGACCTAAGGGATCCTTGGAACCCTGCCAGAGAGTTTTACAAAGTTTGGCCTTCAAGAAACTTCTTTCGTGAGCTTCTGCAGGAAGTCTGCAGGGGTTCTACAGGATGTTCTGGAATTTCTACAGGATGTTCTGTCATTTTCTAAAAGATGTTCAAAAATGGGATTTTGGAGCATGGATGGAGGGAAAAAGGTGAAGGAATGAGTATGGAGTTGAAATAGGGGTGTAGGGGAGTTCAAGACATGGAGGATGGAGTTGAGGAGTGGCACATATGGTTAGATTTGTTCAAGGAGGGATGAAACGATGTTGCACAAGAAGATGAGAATCATGGAAAAGTAAGCAAATGAGGCAAATGTAAGGTAAGGGTTCTAATTGAAGGATGAAGCAGGTAGGTTGGATGAATTATGGGTAGGTAAGGAAGGATAACAGGTACTCTGCAAGTGGCTTTTCAAACTGAACAAACAAACACTTAGAAAACCTATGACCTAGTTACTTCATTCTAATCTGACCTAAGTAACAACAAATGGAAATGAACAGAAGTTTATTCATAATGAAATACATGAGATAACTATGCAACTAAGCAATCATAAACTGAAGCATTTAAACACAACTAATATCACCGTCTGCAAATGAGAATTCCAACACTAAGGATTGCATGACAAAGCAAAACAACATTTTTGTTGGCAACAATGTCACCTTTGTCCTAACTCATGATCCCACTAAGGGAGAGGTGAGATCAGAGGTGCTTGGGGCCATTTTTCTGAATATCTTCCCTATTATTAACCTATCAACTAAATTTGAACATGAAAAGCTACTTTAATTATCAAAAGCAATCTAAATAATAAAACAAGATTTAAATCTAAATAGCAGATTTTATTCTAAGAATGCAGCAAAGACACATGAAAGTAAACAAAGGAGGTATTGGGCACTTGAGAGGGGCCCAACCCCAAGAGCTACAGCCTCCTAAGAGAGATTAGAGCTGGTGCAAAGCTGGATTCATCTTTATTGATCAAAATAATAGTTACCTTTCAAAAACTGTCCACAAGGAAAAACTTGAAAATGTGTTGAAATGCAAAGCTAATCTATTGCCTAAAAAATGACTAAAATCGAACTACAAGCTAGCTAACTTTTGCCTACAAAGTGACTAACTACTGGCTAACCAAAATGAGGCCCTAAGCCCTCTTATTTATACAAATTGAGGACCCCAACAGTCCTCCTAAAGTTTAGGGACTCGGCTGCCCAAAACTTGTAGTTAACAGTAGTCCTACTTGACTTGCTCACTGCCCTTGTGATAATCGATTTGGTGGCCCTTGAACTCCAATATGATGGTGGAGAATTTGAGGTAAGGGCCCATAAATGAAGGGGACACCTTCCTAAAAATCCTCTCCAAGAATTTGGTTGCCAAGTGCTCATTTAAAGCTTTGATTTTCTCTCCAAATTGACCAAAAAGACTGCATAAAGCACACATTAGACTTGTTTGCATAATGACTAACCCAATTCACTCTATTAGCATAAATATAATAAAAAACATGCAATAAACTAATGAGAATGGTGGATTAAGTCGAATTAGGACGCTGAATGAGCCCATATAATTATCCATTTTGGGGCTCATCAAGGGGGCAGGAGAGGGAGGGAACAAGAAGAACATATAGGGAGAGAGGTGGAGAGAGAGAGGGGGTCACAAGGGAGTCATGGAGAGAGAGTGAGGGAGAGAGGAGAGAGGGAGGGAATAGAGGGAAGGATATAGATAGAGAGGGAGTGAAGGGGAAGAGGGAGATAGATAGAGAAAGGGAAGACATGGAGAGAGTGTGTGTGTATTTGGGGGGTGAGATAGAGAGAGGGAATAACAAAGAGATACAAATACAAATATAGTTATTATGTAGTGTTATATAACCAACCTAGATCCATATTAATCCTATAACTATCAAGTGGTGAGAGGGATCCAATCTCTTAAGATGCAAACTGTTGGGTCCCTATAATACTAGTGATTACCCCATTACTATTGTAGTTATACCCTTTATTAATATGTTGTGCCCCCTATTGTCCCCATATTGTTATTACTGTGCCCCATAGAATCCATCTATTGTTATTTTTGTGGCTTTATATTATTATTGTTAGGTCGGTTGGGTTA
>APFE031484293.1:145750-156965 GCA_000404065.3 Pinus taeda | reverse complement strand
AGCTGTTTCAACCAACTCTAAACAAAGCACTACAATCTAGGCAGTCAAAACAACTTGCCTCTATAAGCTAGGAAACCAATTCATTCATTAAATTTTCACCTTTTAGTGAATGAATCTTCTAGAATAAGTAACTAAGTGTCAAAAATAACATCATGTTTCATTAATTACATCAAGAGGAGTGAAAAAATCACATCACAAGTAAAAACTGGTCAAACTGGCTTCATTTCCTGAGCTTAAGAATGAAAGCTGGACCAAAAACTGTATGCGTAGTGCCCCTGATCCCTATGCATAATGCACATTTCAGCCTGTTTTTGGGGCACTTCCTGACATCAAAATTGAGCTCATGATAGCTCGTTGGAAAGCCCTGGATGTATACTATCCAACCCAAGTGGAATTTTTCAATTTGAAGCTCATTTGCCCCCTCAAAACTATATTCTCCCAGAGGTACTTCCTGCTGTTGGAAAAGGTGGCAGAAAGGTGATTTTCATGATGTTTTTGAGCCTTTTGGTCACCCATAAATTGATGAAATGCTTTAGCAATAGCTGAGAATGTATAATTCATCATGAAAAATCCAAAACTACAAGCCGTTTGTGATTTGGACCTCCCAATCTTATGGGTCGCGCGCTGCGCGCTACGCGTTGAGCCAAAAAACCTGTTTTGCAAGCCAAAAATTTCAAAATGACAAAATTTTCTCTGAATTTGCTCAAATTCAGAGTGAAGACCCTCTATCATGTGTTGTGCCCCACCAATGAAGCCTCAGCCAAAATTTGGAGTGGATCGGGCTTTTTCCGTTGTTTTAGCGCTTTGCTCAAACGCCTCTTTAGGATCTTCATTTTCGCTTTGCAAACATGCATGCGAGCCCAATAGTGAGTTTTCATATGACGAAGCATGTCCTTGTCTCTGTTTTCCTTCGCCAACAACTTCTTTGAATGAGTGTTCACCCGGATGAGCATTGATTCTCGATCAATAGGTGTCAAATCACCGGGTCTCTTTCGGGCCAATTCTCGGTCTTCCTGGATTTTCCGCAGCTCATAAAGTGTATGCTCATATTCCAACTGTTTTTTGCGCTGCTCCAAGTAGTTGATCACCCACTTAGCCATCTGCAATTTCTTTTGCAACGACTCATTCTCATCCCTTTGCTCTTGGATGATCTCCTTTAGCTCCGAGCTAGGAGAGCTAGCATCAACATCAATGATATCCGTGTCCTGACCTCCTGAAGGACCCTCATCAAACATGGGCCTCTTGCCCGTATCCTGGATCTGTACCTATGCTGAAGAAGAAGGCGAGACCCCTTCCACATCATGTGGAGATAATACTCGCTGAGCTGATGAAGTCAACGAGACCCCTTCCACCTCGGGTGGAGATAGTACTCGTCGTGCAGATGCAAATAAGGCCCTGTGGCCTCGTTGATATGTCATATACACTGGAGAATTTGTATGCTCGACCTTGGGCATGTCAAATTGCTGTAAAGGCTCTCCCTCATCATGGACTATCTCTGGGGGTGGTATTCCTAGGGGTGGTTGAGGTGCTGTGAAAAAGTCGCGAGAAATAAAATCCTCCCACGTAATGCCCTGCTGTGCCAACTGATGTACCACTACGATCTTGATCAATGTGTAATGATAAATACTGCTGTGCTGGAGTCTTCCTTTGTACTAAACCAACCATCCTCTCTATGTTGCGAAACATAAAGTATGGAATGTTCATCAGACGTACCCTTGTAAAATGCATCAACAAATGGACATGGTACGCATAAAGACGTGAGAATCTGCTCTCACAACTGAAATACTGAATGATGAGTTTCATCAAAGGTGAAAATCGATCATTCAGGTAGTGGAAAGGAAAAACTCTGCTCAAGTGCCTCATATACCCAGGTTTAATATATGGCTCATAATATGATTTCTTTTGCTGTCGACGCTTATTCCATTGCTCCCCGATATTTGGTATCCCAGTGGCCTCTGCAATAGTCTCTGGTGACAAAATGAAATTAACTCCAGCGAGGTTTACATGGCCATCATGTAAATGGAGAACAAACAAGCGAGCTAATTCACGATGATGCTGAAATTGTGAAATTAGCTCACAAAAATGATAGCATGACTGATGGCGAAAACGATCCATGGCAAGTGGGCAAGCCTGCAATTGTACCATAGAAGTGGGCTCTTCTCTAAGATGTTTACCACCTTTGCCACCTCTGCGAGGCCTTTGTGGCACATTTCCCTCTGTTGTGGAATCACTGTCATTTTCCTCCTCATACACTGACTTTGTGTCTGACATGGCTTTGAAAACACAATAACTACAATAGGAGGTCTGCAATATGTATTTTGTAGGTGTGGTGAAATGACAATTTCAATAGATACTCAAAAAGCCAACCGAAACATCATAAGACTTATGCCATAATGGACATTCTGTTTGGTGTATTTGGGCATGAAACAGTCACAAGGACAGTTTGACAAATGGAAAAGGGTATGAAGTGTTGTTGGCTCAAAGCTTCAAATGAGCATGGAGCTATGTTTCACCAAGGAAAGGCAGAAAAATCTTCACTAATTACCCATATGTCCTTTAATACCCTTAAAAACGATTTTGATAGGGGCCTAGGGTTTCATTCGATTTCTTACACCCAACACATCACCTCCTCTCTTCAAACACACTATAAAAAATATCAAATTGATTGAATCAGTTATAGAACACCTACTTGCAGCTTTGGGGGCGATTAGACACGATCTGGGCGCATAAATATAAACAAATTGTGTGCTAGACTGAGTGCGTAGCGCGCTATCCCAGTGCATAGCGCACAACCTGATGCGTAGTGCCTATGTATTTTTACAAAGGCCACGCTCGCCCAATGCATAGCGCACTGCCCAGTGCGTAGCACACAGCTTCAATGGTAGCGAACCCTCCAACACTGTCCACCAGCATGCAATTCGCGGTTTTGGCCTTTCAAATGCTTAGGCACGATGTTGCTTTGGAAATTTGGGTGCAAATGAACTTGTTGTCCCTATTTATAAGCAAACAAAATATCTCATTTGAATTAAATTGATTCAAAAACCCACTTTGTAAGGTTTGGCACTTTTCACTTTTGGTCTTTAAATAGACACTGTTTTTTTGATTTTTTATAATTCACTGAGGTTTGGACTAATGTTCTTTGTTGATTTTTTGCAGGGATGGCTGTGATATGATCTAGCAAAGGAGACCAAGGCTGCGCTTGGACAATTGAAGAACTGAAATTTTTGAAAATTTGTTACAAAAATGAGATGACGACTTATCTTCAAAACATAGTTTTGAAGAGAAGTCCTAATTTTATTTGTATAATGATGAAAATTATTGCGGTAACCATCTATCAAAGACATCCCTCTGGCCTGCTGGTCTTCTTAGACTTTCCAAAACAAAATTGACTCAACCCTAGACCTAAGACCTAAAAATTCAAAACATGACTGTAAAGAACCTTTGAAGCTTTGTTTTTATGAATAGACCTGAACCAGCAGTGCCAAGCATGAGGGGAATGAGTGACACAAACCATTCTGTCAGAGTTATGGCATGCCTAACGAAATGCAACTGATCGAAACTGATGGGACACCTAAACATGAAATGCAAAAAGAGCTTTGATCTCTCACGGAGGGATAACTAGACCGACTCTAAGAATCAACAAATCGCATCATGTATGTATAAGGCTATACCCCTTGACTCTCGCCGAAGCGATATTGCGATGCCCCTTCATCAGTCTTAAATATGGTTAATTCCTTATCGGGTTCAAGCTTTAATTGGAAATCGCCAATCGAAAGGGTTCAAGACTTAACATTAAGACACCACTCCTTTTTAGCGATGTGATATTAGGTGCTGGACCCAATATGATTCACCGCTCCTGTGTATAAAATTTCAAGTCCGTTGTCTGCCTTCGATAGTGTATTGGCCATATTTCATAGTTTTTCCTGCAAACAGATCTCCACCGTCCATCTATTCAATCCAACGGTGATGGCTCCTCCCACTCCCGCTAGCCACCCGCGCGTTAACTCGCAATCACGGCGGTTTTCCTCATGTCCCATCCACCACACGTCATCACCTGAATGGAATCGCATGCCCACGTACGATAACCGCCCGACCTCTGAAGGCGGTGCGATACATACCACTTACCGCCTGTCTCGCCCGTCCCTGTGCATTATCTCTCGTGCTACACTTCCACCCGATAGCCATCGAATCTGTCTACCCATGATCCGACGGCTCACGTCTGTTCGCTCCCGTTTCTTTTTGATATCCCCCACCGAGTCAATCTCTGCCATTCATCTGTGTGATCCAATGGTTGATATTTGTTCTTGTCATACTCCTGCCTCCACCATACTGTCCGTGTCCATAGCCTGTCCCGTGCATCCGAAGGAGGAAGGTGGCTAGTATTTAGCTCTCGGCGTAATAAATCCTCAACAACCACATTCAAAATAAAGCATGGTCGAGGAAAGAAAGTACAGAGCTCGATCAGATAAACACATTTATCAGTTATGGAGCTCCTCTCATGCAACACTCCGCCTACTCAAGAAGGATAGCAAAGCATCCGAGAAGATCAATTTTGTTTGCAGACACAGTCAGATTGTAGTAGAGACTCCATCAGAAAGTTAAAAGCGGTTGGTGGTCCACTATGACCCCTTCACGCATGGAACAAAAAAATATATTTGTAATTAAACTCTATATATACCCAGAAAACAGATGTGATCAGTGTGGATGGTTGTTGTTTTGATGTAAGGTTCAACTTCTGGAGACTGTAACTACTTTGATACTTGTAGCCTTTGGTCTTCATTTTCAGCTAATACAAGCTTCTTTTGTTGTTAATTTCTCACTTTCCACTTCTTCTTTGTTCTAGGTTGTGCCTGTAATGCATTTTTCATGTTCTCTTGATATTTAGCATTTGAGGGGCTGTCATCCCAATTCTGTGTTGAAGTCTAGTATGCATCATTGAATGTGTTATTCAAGTTTTTATTTACTTAATGCCAGAGAGCTGTCATCCTGTCTATGTATTAAGAAAAAGATTTGCAGACCTCTTTACTGGTTGTAGCCAACCATCACATGGTCTTGTGCATCTACTAGTGTGGTCAGTATTCTCCATGTTCACCTTTTCCTTAAACTATGAGTAATTGGTGGTCTAAAGCCTTGTAGTCTGGGGGTGTTCACCCATGTCTGGAGTTAAGCATAGTAGAAGTGGTTATCTAGCTTGAACAAGCATCATTCCTTCCATTCATCCATTTCCAACATTTTGTTGAGTTTCTAATGTTCTCGAGCATCTCCGAGATACAACCTAGGAAAGTTTCTTGGGGTGATAACATAACTCATACACTTTCTGCTACATACTCCCCCTAAGACCAAATTGGCTTAAATTATTTATTAAGGTCTCTTGGTACTCCTTCCTCTTTCAAACCCTAATATTTTACTTTCTTGTATGAGAATCTCTTCTAGAGTTTCTTTTTTATCTTCTTTCATTAAGCTTCTCTTTTTTATTAAATCACAGAAATAAATTGGGAAACTTGCAATATTTGGCCATATGGCCAAGATTTTCACATGTAAAACATCTTATGTGACCAAGAAATGGTGGAAATGGCTTAGATATTTTTTTGATCTTCATTCTATTCTTTTTCTTATTTGCATAGGTCATGCATTCAACAACCTTGTGCCAAAAAACACTGCATAAGTAATAATAACCATAAAAGGAATTTTTATACCTAATGACTAATGATGGTATTCCTTGATTGCTAGGTTGAGAAATCTTTCTTTTTTACTCCAAATTCAACTTTCTATTCTACTGATAAAAATTGATTATTCTATTTTTATGATCAGCTACTATATGTCCAAAATTTTAGCAAGTGAGGCACTTGATATCCTCCAATGATGAAGTGAAAGATCTTCTAGTTGAGAATTATTTTCTTGACTCTCTTCTTGGTTGTTGATTCAATTTTTGGCCTCATTTCTTGTTGGAGTCATTTTCCTTGAAAGTCCTTTTGGATGTTTCCTTAGAACTAGATTCTCCTTCCATATGATTGTCTTCTTCTGTAAATCGTTTCTCATTGAAAACACCCCAGTTTCTAATCTTTCACATTCATTTTCCTTTTATTTAAATTATGTGCTCATTCCTTCTTCAATCCTCCTTCCTTCTTTTATTTAGGTTTTCAAACTAATAATTCCTTCCTTAAAATATTTATATATTTCTTCAAGTATTTATAGAATATTTTTCAAATCTCTATTTTTCGCTAAGAGTTTTTCTGTTTCAGCTAATACATAGCTAAGTTGAGCTTTATCTCCAACTGATCTCTCTTCTTAAAAATCTACCACTTTGATGTTGGAAGAGCATATCTCATATTGATGATCAATTTCCTTCTGAGGGGCCTTTTTCTTCTTCTTCCTTTTCTTTTTCTTTTCTCCACCATTCCTATTGGTGTCTCCTTCATATAAGGCCTACAACCTTTCCCAAATCTCCTTTAAAAACTTGAGATCCATGACTTTATCAAGATCCAAATTATGAAGATTGTTATATATTGCAAAATTGGCTTAGGAAATCCATTGTTGAACTTGTTTTGTAGGGGTTTCTCCTTCATATCCATTCATCACTACATTCCAGACTTTAGATCCAAGTGCAGATAACTGGAATTTCACCTTCTCTCTCCATTCTTGAATTTTTTGGACTAAGCATCAAAGCACTTTCATAACCCTTGATTCACCCAGATCCACCTTTCAACAATTAAGTTGCAACAAAAAACACCTACTCTAATACCAATTGTTAGAATCAGATCACTACTAAGAGGAGGGGGTGAATGGGTAGTGATAGAAAATATACAAATTTAAAATATTTTCGCAAATTAATTAATCAAACATTACACAACATATTTTCAGTAGATTTGATCATATAAACCACATTAAACAATCAACATAGACATCATATCAGGCATACACATAGGAAAAAAAGATATCTGGTGGAGTGTTGGAAACTATATCACTACTAAGTTGGGGCGGGGGGCGGAGGTGGCGGGGAGTGTGGGTGGGGGGTTGTGGGGGGGGGGGGGTGGTGGGTGTGGGGGGGGTGTGGGTGAATCAATAATGTGGCACTTTTAAAAATTTTCACCAATTATTAATATTTTTACCATTCATGTATTGAAATAAAAAACCATAGATCAAGTCATCGATTTAAAAATGCAACCATAAAAATAATCAACACATAGGACACATGTGTTTCTGGTGGACAACCCTTCCCTAGGAAAAAAACCACCTTGTTTCTACTACGTTGCTCAATTATTTTATTAAGTGTTGAAAAAACTATGCATGGATAAGCTCACTCCTATGAGTTGGAAGACTCAACTTCTTTCACAGTATGCTGACACTATCAAATAGGAAATTATTTCTCTCTCGGATATTTAGACTACCATACTCTGAAGGCTCCCACGATCAGTTGATCCTCACATGGTTACTCCTGAACTAACAAAACGACTCTACAGACTTTGATCTGTTGGTTACCACCATGACCAATGAGCCTCGCCTAGCTTCAACCGAACTATCCAACCACCATTGGATGGATAAATCTCTTCCATCTATAGAATCCTCCAATCATTGTATACTTAAAGCCTCCATGCCTTCATTTACTTCACGAGAGCCTCGTTTCATATATTTTCAAACTAGACTATGAAAACTTGCTCAACATGAGCACTGCAACAACCAAGCATCAAAGCTCAATCAAATATCAAATTTGTAGCTCTAGTTTCCATAAAAAAATCCACACAAGCTGGAAAAAATCCTCCTCAAACTCTACCCAAATCCTCACTGCATCTTCTCACTCAATCCACAAAATCATGGCTGAAACATACTTCATCTCACTACTACTACAACTGCAAACTGCTTAATAAATTTTGCACTAGACAATAAATGGAGCTTGTAGGATCTTCTCCAATCTCTCACTCACTCCACACAACAACTAGACAATCAACCATACTAACAATAAGTTATCTTCAATAATAAGATGAACCCAAGTGCTCAACTCAATAATTACTCAGAACAACTGGGCATCACAACTCCGTTCATAAGCTATATTAGATCCAAATTCATCTCATTAACTCAATCAACCACTAACTCGACTATAATTTTTTATCTTTTCAATTTTAATCAACTTCTGGAGGTCCCATGAACGTTTTCGACCATAAACCAAAAAGTTCTAATCAAGGATGTCACCAAAACACAAAAATTAGCTCAATAATGCGAGGAATGTGGAGAAATTCTCATGCAAATCCTTGGTCACTCCCTTAGCATTGTCCTCTAAGTGACTGGAGCTATAAATGCTCCCTTGAGCCTATCCTGCAAGTGATTGGAGCCTAGAACCTCTCCCGTAGGCCTTTGTGCATGCGACTAGGGCTAAAGGGGGGGGGTGTGGGTGAATCAATAATGTGGCACTTTTAAAAATTTTCACCAATTATTAATATTTTTACCATTCATGTATTGAAATAAAAAACCATAGATCAAGTCATCGATTTAAAAATGCAACCATAAAAATAATCAACACATAGGACACATGTGTTTCTGGTGGACAACCCTTCCCTGGGAAAAAAACCACCTTGTTTCTACTACGTTGCTCAATTATTTTATTAAGTGTTGAAAAAACTATGCATGGATAAGCTCACTCCTATGAGTTGGAAGACTCAACTTCTTTCACAGTATGCTGACACTATCAAATAGGAAATTATTTCTCTCTCGGATATTTAGACTACCATACTCTGAAGGCTCCCACGATCAGTTGATCCTCACATGGTTACTCTTGAACTAACAAAACGACTCTACAGACTTTGATCTGTTGGTTACCACCATGACCAATGAGCCTCGCCTAGCTTCAACCGAACTATCCAACCACCATTGGATGGATAAATCTCTTCCATCTATAGAATCCTCCAATCATTGTATACTTAAAGCCTCCATGCCTTCATTTACTTCACGAGAGCCTCGTTTCATATATTTTCAAACTAGACTATGAAAACTTGCTCAACATGAGCACTGCAACAACCAAGCATCAAAGCTCAATCAAATATCAAATTTGTAGCTCTAGTTTCCATAAAAAAATCCACACAAGCTGGAAAAAATCCTCCTCAAACTCTACCCAAATCCTCACTGCATCTTCTCACTCAATCCACAAAATCATGGCTGAAACATACTTCATCTCACTACTACTACAACTGCAAACTGCTTAATAAATTTTGCACTAGACAATAAATGGAGCTTGTAGGATCTTCTCCAATCTCTCACTCACTCCACACAACAACTAGACAATCAACCATACTAACAATAAGTTATCTTCAATAATAAGATGAACCCAAGTGCTCAACTCAATAATTACTCAGAACAACTGGGCATCACAACTCCGTTCATAAGCTATATTAGATCCAAATTCATCTCATTAACTCAATCAACCACTAACTCGACTATAATTTTTTATCTTTTCAATTTTAATCAACTTCTGGAGGTCCCATGAACGTTTTCGACCATAAACCAAAAAGTTCTAATCAAGGATGTCACCAAAACACAAAAATTAGCTCAATAATGCGAGGAATGTGGAGAAATTCTCATGCAAATCCTTGGTCACTCCCTTAGCATTGTCCTCTAAGTGACTGGAGCTATAAATGCTCCCTTGAGCCTATCCTGCAAGTGATTGGAGCCTAGAACCTCTCCCGTAGGCCTTTGTGCATGCGACTAGGGCTAAAGGTCAGTAAAATCATCAACCTCTCAGCTTTGAACCACTGCCACATGTTCCATCGTCCTCTCTAGCACATGAAAACTCCTCCAAGCCTCTACAAAATGCCTGCAACTAACGAAATAGGCTAAGAACAACTTAGCTACATGCTAGACCTATTCTGCAAACTTTAGCACCAAGACCAACACCTCCAACTCCTCAAGTAGCAACCACAACATATCTAACACCTCCAATACTTGTAGTAGCATCTCCATCACCTGTATCAGTATCCCCAACTCCTGCAACAACAACATCAAGGAATACAATTGCCTCCATCACTGGTAGAAGCACCTCCAACACAACCAACCACATCTCACACATGTAGAAGCATATGCAATGTCTCCAAGACATGTAGAGACATATGCAACATCTATAGAAGCACTCCAACCACCTACAGTAGCAACATATCCAAGCTACAACACAACATCAACACCCATAGCAACAATCTAATCCTTCTACAAAAACAACATCTCCAACCAACTCGACATGTCTGGAATCCATCTCCTCAATAACCACACCATCATCTCCACTAGGTCTAGTCATAAGTATGTTGACATCAATTCCGACTAACAAGACCATCACCAAAGCATACAACACCAAGCACTCATCATACATGCATAGGACCAACAACACCAAGAGTTTATTGACATTAATTCCAACACTACAATGCCAACAAACTCCCCCTTTGGCATTGATACAACCTCAATACAACATGTGAGTCTAACCTCTAACCATCCAAATCTCTCCCCCTTTGACATCAATGGTAAAGGGCCATATTAACACTGAAGTTCAATTTCAATAAGGTGTCGGAAGAGAGGAAGACTCCCCCTGCCATACACAACACCATACCGATACAACATAAGAAGTATCATTTTGAAGATAATCATGTAAAAACAAGGAAATCGCCAGCCAAACCACTAGCCAATTCAATGCCATCAATGAAGACTAAAACATGCTCCCCCAAAGCATGTAATGGATTTGCAATCAACACTCTGCCTGCTGAAGAAACACATATTTTGACTACAATAAACCTACTTTCCAAGTGCAAGAGACTACTCCTCATGGACCATGACTCTAACTAACTTTGGACATGATATACAATACATTACAACATAATGCTTCATCGAGCATATACGTAGTTGTGATAAGTACATGGAACATACATATGACTCCTCTATGCCTATCACCAACCATGATTCTATGGACCCAAGTTTACATCATGCACCCAATATGTGAGGCTACATCAAAGATATACAACATGAAACAAGACTTGGACTCCATGTCACACGGAATGAGTCAATTTTGCAGACAAGCTCGACCTTCCTAGTATCTAAAGATATCTAGTGACAAGCAAGCCAATCAAAATCTATCTTTCTCTAAATATGCAATTAAAAACAAAGGCAAACAAGTGTTTTAGGCCTACCTTGGGTCCAATGCAAGTTTGTGGAAGCCTTGCTCCCTCGCTCCAAATGAGCTTCCTTG
>APFE031484293.1:69565-140106 GCA_000404065.3 Pinus taeda | reverse complement strand
CCAAGATACTAGCCTAAGCTATATTGGTGGAAAGAGCCCTAAAAATGTAAAAATTACTAGATGAATTTTAATTAAGCGTTGTGTTATTTAGGCTGTTATTACTCAAAAGGGTAAATGGATATGAAACCAATGGTGTTATGACCCGACCAAAAACTGAATGCAATCGAATATGGTAATGTAATCTTTTCAATTTGATGAATCCTAACTAAAGTAAGGAGAGAGTTCATTTACTTCCAACAATGCAAAAAATTGGTCACTAAGAGAAACTATAACAAATTCTCTAATGCACTAATTTCATCAAGAAAAACTAATGCAAATCAATTCCAAAATAGTTTTTTTATTTTTATTTTTGTGTGTCAAAAACAAGCATAAAAATATGTAAATTCAAATCAAAGAAAACTAATCTAAATCTACGATTGATTTTTCAGAATGTAAACTATGCAATTGTAATCTATGCACAAATCACTTGAAAAGTATGCAAATGTAATCTATGCACATTTTTCATTCATATTCTAAAAATGAAAATTCTAATTATGCAAATGTGATCTATGCAAGAGAATTCTCAAACACAAGATGATTCTAATGCAATCTAAGAACCAATCAAGTACAAGTCAAGAAAATTGGGTGAGAGTTCCAAAGATCAAAAAAATAAAAACACTCAAAGGTGATTAACACTCATACACAATTTAGCCCCCCCCCCGGGAAAATGAGGGGGAAATTTTTTTGCAAAAACAAAAGCAAAAAGATGCAAAATTGTGAAAAGACTGAGACAAACCTCCAAGTAATGACCAAAGGAAATCAAATTAAGAACTTCTCAAAAAAGAGACTCAAAACACCCAATTGATAAAAGCTTAAAACAAGAATGCCAATGGAATTAACCTAAGAAAAGTTCCTGACAAGTCACGTGCAAATCTGGGCAGAGGCTAAAAACACATTAACAAAACCTAAGCTGACTGAAAGAGAAAATCTTAAGTTTTTCAAAATTTTGACAGGGTCTGCAGGCCTGCAGTTCACACAGGTGCGGGACCGCTCTGTGTGTAAAGAAAAAGTGCGGATAAGTCCGCACTGTGTTGCAAGCCGAGGGTGCATTCCTCTCCTAAAGTTATGAAAAACAAAAAAGAATCCTAGATCTACTAAATCCATGCAATTCCACACACAACAAGCCAAAAACAAAAACAAAAACACAGTTTCTCAGGTCAAAGTAAAAACAAGGAAAAAATCAAGTCCCTAGCAGAGTCGCCATTTTGTCACGCAGAATGAGTCGATTTTGCAGACAAGCTCGACCTCCCTAGTATCTAAAGATATCTAGTGACAAGCAAGCCAATCAAAAACTATCTTTCTCTAAATATGCAATTAAAAACAAAGGCAAACAAGTGTTTTAGGCCTACCTTGGGTCCAATGCAAGTTTGTGGAAGCCTTGCTCCTTTGATCCAAATGAGCTCCCTTGTAGCAAGTCTACAAACACAAACAGGCAAAAAAATTAAATAGCACCTGAAAAGCCAATGTCATAAAGCATATCCATCATAATGATCAAGGAATTTATGAAACAAACCACATAAGACAATTTGTTGAGAAAAATGAATATGATTGTATTAATTCAAATCAAAGAAGAACTTTACAACCTGTGCCTTGATGCTGTACAAGCTCCTCCCAGGGGCCAACAAGAAATCTCCTCTACTTTGACAAGTTTCACTCACTTCCCAATGAAGCCAAAAGGTATGTGATCTCTCCTCTCAAGCTTAACTAAGAAGTCTCAATTCCATCAGCATTTACCCTTAAAAATGTTCAACTTCTAGCCTCTCCAGCAACTAACCCAATGCCTTAATTTATAGTGCAATGAAGGGAAGTTACTAGGTCCTCCTTCAAAGGGATAAAGCCCTCCTTCAAAGGGATAGCTCCTCCTATCAAGGGATTAGCTCCTTCTCTTTTGGGGTGCATGAACCATCTTGGAGCGAACAATCCACGTCAAAATTCCTTCTAGAATCATCTAGAATTAATCCAAAGTAAGTTTTTTAGAATAAACTTGCGCCTTTTTTACTTTTACAGGGGTACGTACCCACCCCTTTACAGACAGAGCGTGCAGATACGCGGGTAACATGAACAAAAGGTGCGGCCCGCAGGCAAAAGTGAGAGAAAGTGCGGAACCAGAGCTTTATTGATTTTTAATGTCTTTCTCTCATTTGCAAAGCTTGGCATGAAGAGCTGAGGTCTGAGACTTGCTTAGGAGGACAGTATAAGTGATGATAGACCCATACTGACTACAAATAGTCACGGTGACGATATTTTTGTGTAACACTCCACTTGACGCATACATAGCTAATGAAAAATAATACTAGACACAAAGGGTCTTTCCAAGAGAAATAAGACCAAGATGATACAATAATAGTACATGGATTTTACATCTACACACAATGTGCTCTCATCAATACATGCCCAAAACATGAAATATCATGATTACATGGAAAAATGAGCAATGAATATGTTCTCCATATAGCAATAGTAATAAAATGTAATGCATGGCAAGTGCATCAAATCGTACGACCTCCATGACCTATGACATAAGCTCTCCAAATGTAGCAACAAAAATAATAAGTACTAATAATATAATATGCTATTACATGGCCTCTCAACACCTTGGCCATCATCATCCCTACAATAAATATCCTGCAACAAGATCACCATGCTCCACATAGATACAACAATACCAATATGTCATAGTAGTAGCAACAAATATATCCTCACATCATATTCTCTCTCCCCATGAGAGAAAAACCAAGTAGCAACATCCATCATACAAAAAGAATCATAAGTAGTAGAAAATAATTATCCTCATCATAGGTTAGCAACATATCATCAACAAGGCATAAGCAATAAGTCAGTGAGAAGCAAAAACATATATTTTCCACATATGAGAAACAAGCATCGTAACTCATCCATCCAACAATACATGAGAAGCAATATGCTTTTGCCATATATGAGCAACAATATAAATCATCATCTCTCAACCATGTAAAATCATACTATAGGAAAAACATATTCTCTTCATGTAGCTACAACACATGAATCATCCATCTAATACATATCAACAGCATGTATGATTCATCTAGAAATGAAATGAAAATATAAGCAATAATATGCATAATCTAGATGAACTATCTCCAACATATCATTTTATCTCCATGGCAGCGACATATGCATGACAAAATATGACATAAAGTTCAACTATATTGTGCCAAACATATGATATTTTCTACTATATGGCAACAACATAAAAATATCTTCCCTACACCAAATCAATGTCAAATATATATGCACTACATAGGAACACAATGGAAACACTCTGCTGATCTATCAGGAAGCACAAATGTTCCCCCTAGATGTGTGATCCCCCATCACACCTAGACAATGCACACAATAATGCCTTCCATAACACCATTAGCATCAATAAAATCAAAACAGATAACTACTCCAAAACTATCAACGAATGTGCATGACAACTCCAACTAAAACAAACTAGAATATAAAAAGAGCTAAAACTGGAAATAACACTTCAAACCACAAGGACTTCCACTGAAGACATGCATCTCTAGAATGCAGATTTGTCTTCTCATACTCTTCCCCATATGGCTGCATAATTAAGAATTTGTATACAACTCATAATGCAACCATATGCTCTCCCTGAGACCATGCATGCCTCAATTTTTTGTGGGAGACCCTTGCTACTCTTTTCTCCTCCCAACTTTCATTTTTTGATCCATCTTCTTCTTATGCGGTTTCCTTTGCACATTCTCCTCACTCTGAATGGATCTCCTAGAACACATGGGCAATTTGCAATCCTTGGCCTTATGGCCAACATTGTCACACACAAAACATCTAATGTGACCAAGGAATTGAGGAATAATTGGATATCTTTTGCTTATTTGATTTTTATTTCTTGCATGTGCCCTATAGTCAATAGCCCCATGACCAAAAATCATTGCATGAGAAACAATAACCATAAAAAGGACTATTATACCTGAAAGATGGATATTTCCTTTGCATGCACGCTTGATGTGGCTTCTGCTTTGGTTGCTCTTTTTGATGAGAGAGATTGATCTCTCCATTGATGCAACTTGCTACTGTGTGTCCACAAATTCCACAACTATAACACTTCCCAATTATATTCTTCTTCTTTGATCTTCGTCTCTTGTTTTGTTGCTTCTTGCATGACTTATGAATCTCATTATTTTTGTTGTAAATAGGTGCTCCAAGTATTTCAGATTTGCTTGTAGATGCTTGCACACTAGTTTTGAACCTCTCTAATTCTTATCTTGCGGAAATTTCTTCACCCTTCAATTTTTGACATTTATCCTTCAACTCCTTGTCTTCAACCATGAGCCTTTGAATCTCAACTTCTAATGCTTTCACCTTGGATTTCTCATCATTTTTGTAACCGATGCTTGATCTATCACTACAATCACTAGTGCTTTCATATTATTCTTGTGAGGAAGACTGATTTGTTACTGCGATAAAGGTTGAATCCTTTTCATTTTTCTCCATTTTTGAAAAATGAAATTTTCCTCCAAGATACAAGTTCTAGAACTTATCCAACATATCTTTGGCAGTCTCATAATGCTTCACACACATGCTATCAGATTTTGAAATACCATTCAAACTAATATTTTTATCTAAATCATTAGATTTATATTTAACACCATATTCAGGTGATATCAAAATATCTTCATCAATAGATAAAAAAATATGAATCCAAATTTACTTGTCAAGTTGCAAATTTACCTTCATGAAGTACTAGAATACCTTATTGGTCCATTTTGGTAAATTTGCAAATTTCTACCAAAATCTACAAGATCCACTCTCCAGCGATCAAGTTGCAATCGAGAGCCCCCGCTCTGATAACCAATTGTTGGAGACTAGATTACTACTAAGGGGGGGGGGGGGGGGGGGTGAATCAGTAGTGTGGCACTTTTGAACTTTTTCACCAATTATTAATCTTTTCACCATGCATATACTGAAACAAAAAAACCATAGATCATAGAATCAAAATAAACATGCAACCATAAAAATAATCAACACAAAGGACACATGTGTTTCTAGTGGAAAACCCTTCTAGGGAGAAAACCACCCTACTATTGTTGTGTTGTTCAATTCTTTTATCAAGCACTGAACAAATTATACATGGATAAGCTCACTCCTATGAGTCGGAAGACTCAACATATTTAAGTATGTTGACACTATCAGACATGAAATTCTTTCTCTCTCGAATCTTTGGACTACCATCCACTGAAGACTCCCACGATCAGTCGATCCTTGCCTGGTTACTCCTGAACTAACAACATGACTCTATAAACTCTAATCTGCTAGTCACCACCATGACCAATGAGCCTCACCCAATTTCTATCAAACTATCCAACCACCATTGGATGGATAAATATCTTCCATCTATTAAATCCGCAAATCATTGTATACGTAAAGCCTCCATGCCTTCACTTCCTCCATGCGAGCCTCGTTTCATATATTTTCAGACTAGACTCTATAAACTTGCTCAACATGAGCATTATAGCAACTTAGCATCAAATTTCAATCAAATATCAAATTTGCAACTCTAGCTTCCATCAAAAACTTCACACAAAAACTCCACACCAGTTTGAAAACAATCTCTTCAAACTCTACTCAAATCCTCACTACATCTTCTCACTCAATCCACAAAATCATGACTGAAACATACTTCATCTCATTACTACTGCAACTGCAAAATGCTTAATAAATTTTGCACTAAACAATAGATGCATCTTGCAAGCTCTTCTCTAAGCTCTCACTCACTCCACACAACAACTAGACAATCAACCATACTAACAATGAGTTATCTCCAATATGTAGATGAACCCAAGTGCTCAACTCAATAATTACTTAGAACTATTGGGCTTCACAACTTTGTTCATAAGTTAGATTAGATTCAGATTCAACCCATTGACTCAATCAACCACTAACTCCATTAGCCTTTTTGATCTTTTTAACTTTAATCAACTTTGAAGGTCCAACGAAATTTTCTAATGATAAAGAAAAAAAATTTAATCAAGGATATCGCCAAAATGCCAAAATTAGCTCAATAATCCGAGGAATGCGGAGCAATTCTCGTGAAAATCCCTGGTCACTCCCTTATCATTATCCGCTAAGTGAATGGAGCTATAATTGCTCCCTTGAGCCTGTCCTACAAGCGACTGGAGCCTAAAACCACTCCCATAGGCCTCTGTGTATGCGACTAGGGCTAAATATCAATAAAATCATCAACCTCTTAGCTCTGAACTTCCGCCACTTATTCCATCATCTTCTCCAACACTTTTACAACCGTCCAAGCCTCTGCAACAGGTCTACAACTGATGAAATAGGCTAAGAACAAGTCAGGGACATGCTAGACCTATTTTGCCAACTTTAGCACCAAGACCAACACCTCCAGCTCCTAAAGAAACAACCACAACATCTCTAGCACCTTCAATGCTTGTAGCAACATCTCCATCACCTTAACAACATCCCCAACTCCTGCAACAACAACATCGAGGAATACAACTGCCTCCATCACTGGTAGAAGCACCTCCAATACAAGCAACCACATCTCACACTTGTAGCAGCATATGCAATGTCTCTAAGAAATTTAGAGACATATGCAACATCTAGAGAAACACTCCAACCACTTGCAACAATAGCATCTCCAAGCTACAACACAACATCAACACCCATAGCAACAATCCAATCCTCCTGCAATAGCAACATCTCCAACCAACTCAACATGTCTAGAATCCATCTCCTCAACAACCCCAACATCATCTCCACTAGGTCTAGTCATAGGTATGTTGACATCAATGCCAAATAACAAGACCATCGCCAAAACATCCAACACTAAGCACTCAACACACATGCATATGACCAGTAGCACCAAGAGTTTGTTGACATCAATGCCAACACTATAATGCCAACATGGAAACCCTCAAGGGGAAGAAAACCACCCTGTTGTTGTTGCACTACCTATCTGTATTTTATTATCAATTACTTTCTTTTATAAATGCTAACCCCAACTAGCTAGGAGCCACTACCCCTCTGCAATAGCTTGTTGGCCAACACCATCTAGGAAGCCCCAATCCACTGTCAACTATTTGCTGGCCACTACCAGCAAGGAGTCACTACTCCTATCTTGGCAAGCCACCACTTGTCGGAGGTCCCGACCTCCTCAAATTATCAAGGCCATGATTTCATTCATTTTCATACTGGACCCCAAAGCAAACAAACAAACTTTGCAATACATAAATAAACCAACTCACTCTACAATGTATAAATCAACTCTCTTTGCAACACAATTTCAACCTCTCTAACTGGTGCTCACTGCTACATATATTCAAACAACTTCATTATGCATTGTAGATCAACTAAACTCCAACACTAACATATCATATTTATGCTAATTTCTCCCTCATCAAGATAGTCTAAATCAAATATCTAATTACACACCATTTCTCTTGATGACCACATTAAAGAAGCTCTCACACCAAATGCCATGGGAAAAACCCTTAGTAATTGCCTCACAAGAATCTTCACCTAGATTTATACATATCCTCAATACAACGTCATCACACTAGAATACATAATTCTATCCATTTCCAACAATAGCAACACACCTGCAATTATGATATACCCCAAAACACATCTGAAAGTTGACATCAATACCAACCAAACAACACTATTGTCAACAAAAATGATAATAACATCACTTTATTTATTTATTCAATATTTTAATTATTTTTAAATGAATAAATGGAAATATTTTAGTATCAGAAAAATAATTTAAAAATCATATAAAAAATTAAAATTATTAAATTTATAATCACAACACATCTTATGCTTTTCACTTAAATTTTTTCAAAATTAGTTAAATTCTTTATACAAATAATATAACTTATTTTCCAACTTTGCTAATTGCAAATAAAATATCTCCGTCCTATGATCTTTCATATGTTACATAAACCATAACTCTTGCAAATATATAAAATAAATGAGATCTTTCATAGATTATATAAGCCATAACTCATGCAAATATATAAAATGAATGTGTCCTTCCTGTGTGATCTTTCATATGTTATATAAACCATAACTCTGGCAAATATATAAAATGAATGAGAAATTTTGTTAAACAAATATAAGTATCAACTTTACCTGTTTATGTTTATGGTGTGAACTTGGTTAAGTCTTGCCTATTATGTTCATATATATATATATATATATATATATATATATATATATATATATATATATCATTAGACATTAACATAAAATATATATATATCGATTTTATGTTAATGTCTAATGATATATATTATATATATATTATATATATATATATATATATATATATATATATATATATATATATATATATAATTAGAAATTAACATTAAAATCGATTCTATTTTTACGTTTTATATATATATATATATATATATTAAATATGAAATCTATTAAATTTTTATATCAAAATGCATATATTGATAAAAAATAATATGAAGTAGTGAATATTATTTATCATTGCAAATTATTTTTTTAATTTATATTAATTTATATAATGTAATATTTATGGTTTTTTAATCTTCCTAGATATATTTATATTATAATAAGATTTCATGTTTTAGTAGTGGGAAGAAAGTTTACTATTTTTGTAGTGTTTGTATATGGCATATTAAAACATTATGATAATGATACAAGCATAGAAAAGCTAGGCTTAGCTTGTTTGCAAAATGAAATGTGAAGAACTGTTAGATAATGTAATATTTATGTTATTTGATTGGAAATTAATTGAACACTATAAAAAATGATTAAGAATTATAAACAAAATTAAGATTAATATGGAAATGCAATCATACATTTATCACACTAAAAATTCTAGCATGAGAAGATAGTATACCATAAATATCATTTGGAGATTACATGACAATTTAATTCACCACATAGTAGAGCCAACACCCATTACTTGGTTCTTATGTAGGGAATCGATACATTCCATGGAAGATTTGTGGTTTGTTAGGTGGTAGACCCAACACCCAATGTCTAGCTTTGTTGCAAAAGATAAATACACCTATTACTCCCCATATTCCAATCCCAAATCTGATCCCCAATGCCATTAATGACATCTTTTCATTTAGATGCTCGAGCCATCCCACTTTAGTATGGGCACTGCTATTATTATTGTCAACTTCTCCCACTGGGTTTTCTTTTTCACTGCATGAATCTAAAGGACACCCATATAGGCACTTATTCCTTTTAAATGATGTTGCATTGAATGTGGAAAATTGTGTTTCCACTAGGGATTGGCCCACAAAGGCTATTAGATGAAACATCAAAAACTACCAAATTGTATAGTTTAGATAGCTCTTCAGGAATCTATCCACTCAAATTATTCTTGCTCAAGTCTAACTGCTCCAAAGTAGATATGTTACTAAGAGATGCAAGTATTAGCCCTTCCAACTAGTTGCCAGATAAATTTAGGAATCACATCGCTATTAAAGTTCCTATGCTTGCAGGTATTTGTCATACAAGATTATTGTTGGACAAATCAAGTATTGTGTTTGTAGGTGAGAGGCATGTCAGGGTATAGTCACATCCTTTCATGTGAAGTGTGATTTCTTCTTCAAAGGAAATATAGTTTGAAGACTTTACAAATCCTTGAAGCCTTTCAAAATGTAATGCCATTCTTTCACTAAATTTATTGTTGGATAAATCCAATGCATACAAATAGGTGAAATTTGTTACCCATTCAGGGATGCCACCATGAAAATTATTATAACCAAAGTTTAAAATTTTCAATAATGAAAAAGATTCCAAGTAGTGAGGAAGTTGCCCTCTCAAATTGTTTTTCCTTAATCTAAATAATGAATGCTAGTACAATTAGCCAAAAACATTGGCAAAGTCCCAAATTTTTTATTAGTGTAAGCAAAGAAAATATTTAAAGAGGCACAACTGCCATTAAGGTCAAGTATTGATCCTTCTAATTTGTTCTTTGATAAATCTAAAATTATAGGGAATCAGGACTAATAATATTGGGTATAGTGCCAAAAATATTATTATTATATAAATCTAGTAGTTGTAAATCCTTTTTGTGGCTTATACTAGGCAGGAGAGATCCATTCAAATTGTTATTTGATAAAGCAAGAGAGTGAAGATTTCTTAATTGAACTATGTTACATGGGAGAGATCCAATTAACAGGTTGTTTGATAAGTCGAGATAGTTCAATTCCGTATTGGTAATACTAGGGAGATTAATGCTACCTCTAAGGTTGTTAGTGGCTAGGCTAAAAAAATATAGGTGAGTACAATTGAATAGGGTGGGAGAAATGTGGCCATTGAGAGAGTTGTTGGATAAATCAATAATAAATATGCTTTTCATCAAACCCATAACTGAAGGGATTGGACCACTCAATTTGTTTCCCCTACCCCTCAAGTCATAAAGTGAAGTGTAATTGCCAATTAAATATGGAATGCTTCCACTTATACTATTGTCAGAAAACCAGAGTGTTTCCAACCTAACCAGGTGACAAATCTCTGATGGTATTGGACCACTCAAATGTTGGAAATAATACTGAGAGGGGGGGTGAATCAGTATTATCAAATTAGTAAAACTTTTTCTATTCCATACTTAGATACATATACACTACTTTAGTTAAGTGAATCCGCGTGTATATGCGACTGTGTCTAAAGCAACAAGCGTATAGCCAGATTATTTATGATTCAGATAATCCATTACAGGTTGATCTTTAGTTAATGCATCAGAACTTCATTGACCATATGAGCAGTAAAACAAAACAGATCATCACACACAAGAATCACACATGAACACCATGATATAAGGTGGAAACCCAATGTGGGTGAAAACCACCTGCTGCAATTTGTTTCTATCTTCCTTTAATAAGAAACTTCTTTTACAATGCACTGGTGCAGTCCTTTACCAGTACGCAGGCTGCAACCTGCAGAGAGCTACAACCCTCTCTCGTTCTCCAGCTTCTTCTTGAAGGGAGCTACAACCCCCATATTTCTTGTACTAGCTAAGATACTAGTACGTAGGCATTGGTCTACAATCTTCTCTCCTCCAGGTACCACGTTTAATCAATTTTCAGACTGGATACACTGAAGCACAACTCTATAATCTGAAGGCCACGTTTCATCAAATCTTCATACTGGACCCATCAATATCATTGAAGCACACAATTAATCAACACTAGCATTATCAATCTCTGAATCACCCAATACTGAAACACTGAACCCTGTCAAAGAAAGGCAGTCACTGAAACACAGAGCAGGACCCTGAACTCTGCAACACTATTCAGAACCAACTGTATCATCAAAATCATGCATTAAAGTGCATACACTACTTGGACAAACTAAACCCGCGTACATACGCGCTTTTTCCAAAATCAACCCGCGTACAAATCTATAAATATTCAATCATGACTTGCAACAATTTCAAACCCAGTTCAGATCATTACATGCGTCAGTATATGGATCTAGAATAAATATAATCAATCATATAGAGATAGTTCATTTCAAACCATTTGATCCCGATCTATCCTTAGATCTTGTTCTCCATCAACTTGTGAGATCCCTCCTTAGCTTAGATCAAGCAACCCATAACCTGCATACTAGATCTCATCCTTCATCAGATATTCAAGACTTTCTCAATCCATTTGCCTAATGATCTTCTTCTCCTTTTATAGTCTTAGGCCTTTTACAATACCACGGTCCAAAACCATAACAAACCAATACCATGAACCCAATACTAGGGATCAACACATTTGACGAGATACTACGGTCCAAAATCATAGGTTCAAATACCAATGACTAACTACCATGGACCAAAAGTAAGTTTTCCCACATGTACACGATTTTCCGTGCATGGAAGTGTGTGCATACGCATATGCGACTTCTGATCAACAATCCCGCGTGTATACGCATTTTTGTATATAGAGAACTTGCGAGTATAACCTGCGTATATACCCTACTTGGTATATAGCGAACCTGCGTATATATGTGAATTGGTACATAGTGAACCTGCGTATAACCTGCCTCTGTACGTGACTTGATATATTGCGAACCTGCGTATATACTCAGCTTTCTTCATTCTTTGTAGTCTGATCATCAATTCTTTGCTACTGATTTGTTGCACTATAATCTGTCATCTTGCCATCAAGGACAACACTTGTATCATAATGCCAACAATAACCCCCTTTGGACTTGATGGCAAAGCTAATCTTGTCACACTTAGAACTATCATCTGATGCATTTGAGTTGTCCTGCATCCATGCATTCAGTCACATCTGATATCTCTTCTGTAGATTCATCTAGTTATATGTAAGTGAGAGGATCTTCTATGAGTTGGTTGCCATGACGTACAACACATGCATCATAATGCCAACAATCTCCCCCTTTGGACTTGATGGAAACAACACCAAATCACTCTCCGCCTTTGACATCAAGGGCAAAGGGCGTACCAAGATATTCTCTTTCCAAGATAAGCATTCTGCTGTTCATACTCCCCCTGAGTACCTGCTGAAGTCTCTGAATGAGCTCCCCCTTTGTATATGCCAAGGTGTACCAATCTGTCCATGCTCCCCCTTAGTACCTGCTGAGTCTCTGCACTGCTGAAGTGTGATATTCATGCTCCCCCTGACTGTATGCAAGATATGCACAAAGATGTTCTTCAAGAAGAACATGACTCCTTCCTATCACCAAAAGACTCAATGCATACATCTATCACCCAACCAAGTGTGGATACATCAGAAATTTACATATGACAACTAATTACATTACATCAATCATCCCAGGCATAGTGGGGAAACCAAAATAGGTTGTTACATGACCTTGACACCATAAAAGAGATAGCACAAAAGAGATACATGACATAGAGACGAAATATCTAGACCAAGACTTATGAAAGTCACCAACAACTGATAGCAGCAGCATATGTAAATCACCATTCAAATCAGCAACCAAGATTTCCTTCTGCTCTCCTTCTGTACTTAATCTACCTGAACCCAAACACGACTTGCGTACACGAACTAGGAGCTTCTAAGGTAATGCCAACAATACATTATTAGCAGTTTATCTGCTCCCCCTGAAGCTGTGCCAGGTGGTCTCTGTCAGACTCTTCTCACCCTGAGTCTAGCCCACTGATTTCAATCAAATCAACATATACGCGACTGTATCTGTATATACGCGGATACTCCTTATTCGTGTACAACTATTTCCAGATCAGCAACCTGCAAATGTCCTATACCAAGGTATGTCTGTATATAGAAATCAATTCATCCTTTTGAACATCATCATAAATCATTCACATTATATCATATGTGAAAAACACCATAGTCATCATTGCATGACCATCCATGTAACCTTACATGGGAATATCCTTCATCTGATAATCATCAACCAACATATGTGAGAATCAACCTATCATCATATCAGTATATCTCCAATAATGCAACTCCATGAATCCAGCATTATGTATCTAGAGCACAAGATCTTGTTAAGGATTCTTTATAACATCAACATCAACTATCCTCATCCTCATGAGCACCAAAACCTATACGAATCCTGCACCATAACTGTATTATATGATCTTCATGCATATGATGATAGCAACATATGAGAGACTCATCATCACGCTTTGTACTTCTCCTTATCCTTATGAAGATCACCATGTAAGCATCATATATGCACCATCAATCCACAAATATGATCTGAACATCAACTATTTAACCCCAAGAATCATATGAGATTTTATCATGGACAACTTATAACCACATCATAGCAAGATTCATTATTTAGCCATATAAGCATCATCATCAAGGATTACTAACCATAATGCCAACAATGCATTATTATATACTCCCCCTCAACCTGTGTCATCTGTTTACTGTTAGATCTGATCATGCATATATCAGCAACAAGCATCAAGACATCATCATCATCAAGTTAGAATCAAAATACTTCTAAACATTTTACAAGTATCAAGCCATTTCCACACATCCTCAACAGACTGTAACTATTAACCAATAGAGCAAATAATGGACTGAATCATATCAGACCCTTTTTCTGAGCCTGTCCCCACTACTTTTCCTCATACTGACATATACGCGACATTGCAATGTATAGATCGCGTATATACGCGACTTCTCTTCATGAAACTTGCGTATGAGATTCAGGACACTGAATTTGTACACTTTCAGCTCCCCCTGAGTTAGTTATGTCTGTGTTGTGCTGCATCTGAGTACTTTGTGCAGTGCTGCATCTTTCTGACTGAACTTCCTTCTTCTTCCATATCTTCAAGTGTGATGATGATTTCTCCTTTTGGTGTGGTGTCTATACTTTGTTCTTGCAATCCCTTGCTATATGTCCAAGCTTGTTACATGCATAACATCTTACATGTTTCATATTCCTCTTATAGCAATCAGCAGCCTTGTGACCATACATATTGCAAGCAAAACAATATCCATTAAAGTACCTTGAATGTGATGATCTTTCTGCATGATGGTCTTGAACCCTTCTTCTTCTGCACCTAGTTGCAACATGTCCAAGATTATGACATACATAACATTCAACATTATTCATAGGAGGAGTTTGAAGGATTTCTTTCCTTGATTGCTGATGGGGTTGACCTCTCATCTCCTTGTTGATCATTTTAGATTTCTCTTTATAGTTCCTTGCTTCACCTTGTGAACTGGATTCACCTTTAATAGATTCATGGAAACCAAGACCAGTATTGATAGCATGAAACCTTTGACTACTAAGAATATCATCCAAGACTTTAGTACTATCTTGAAATCGTAATAGTTTATCCTTTTCTTCTAATTTACCTTTCAAGATATTTACCTCAACTTGATGTTGATCTTCCTTTTCAAGATACTGCTTCTTCACGTTCTCTTCAGCATTCCTTTCTTCTTCTAACTGACGTCTTAGATTGAGAATCTCCTTTTCTTGTTCTTCATTCACATCCTGCATCATTTGACGAACTCTAAAGACACATTCCAGTTGTGCTTTTAAACTGATAACTTCGTTTTCCTGATTTTCAATACCTTGGAGTAGATCTTTATTCTGCTTCTTGGCTTCTTCAAGTTCTTCCTTTAGTGAGAGGGTCGAAGCTTCAAGACTTTCATAATCACTGGATCTATCTCTGAGATTCTTGATTGTTGTGTTCTTTTCATTGACTTCTTTTCTTAGAGATGTGACTCCATCATGCAACTTTTGATTTTTGTCCCTGAAAAACTTCCTTATCTTGCTTTCTTCCTCTTGTTGGTCTTTTAGCAACTTTATATATTTGGCCTTGAATAACTCTAGATTGGCTTTCAATTTGGTAGCTTCTTCTTTGGAGTCAGATTCCCTTTTGTTAAATAGATCTTGTTGATCTCTAATTTTGTCTGTCAGCCTTTTAAATTCTGCCTTTATTTGATATCTTTCTTCTTCACCCATAAGAGCAAGTTCAGTTGTTTCACTATCACTTTCATCTCTTCCATATGTAAAGATAGCTAGAACATCAGAGGATAGCAAATTCATACCTGATAGTTCATCTTCATCTTCATCTGAATCTGAAGAGCTTCTTATGCCTAATCCCCAACCAATTCTCCCACTGTCATAGTTCTTCTGAGATGTCTTCTTCTTCTTCGGTGCTTTCTTCTTAAGCTTATTTCCCATTGTTCCACGGATCTCCTTCAAGTGATCAAGCTTCTACCAAAGGACCTGCTCTGATACCAATTGTTGGAAATAATACTGAGAGGGGGGGTGAATTAGTATTATCAAATTAGTAAAACTTTTTCTATTCCATACTTAGATACATATACGCTACTTTAGTTAAGTGAACCCGCGTGTATACGCGACTGTGTCTAAAGCAACAAGTGTATAGCCAGATTATTTATGATTCAGATAATCCATTACAGGTTGATCTTTAGTTAATGCATCAGAACTTCATTGACCATATGAGCAGTAAAACAGAACAGATCATCACACACAAGAAGCACACATGAACACCATGATATAAGGTGGAAACCCAATGTGGGTGAAAACCACCTGCTGCAAATTGTTTCTATCTTCCTTTAATAAGAAACTTATTTTACAATGCACTGGTGCAGTCCTTTACCAGTACGTAGGCTGCAACCTGCAGAGAGCTACAACCCTCTCTCGTTCTCCAGCTTCTTCTGGAAGGGAGCTACAACACCCATAGTTCTTGTACTAGCTAAGATACTAGTACGTAGGCATTGGTCTACAATCTTCTCTCCTCTAGGTACCATGTTTCATCAATTTTCAGACTGGATACACTGAAGCACAACTCTATAATTTGAAGGCCATGTTTCATCAAATTTTCATACTGGACCCATCAATATCATTGAAGCACACAATCAATCAACACTAGCATTATCAATCTCTGAATCACCCAATACTGAAACACTGAACCCTGTCAACAAAAAGCAGTCACCGAAACACAGAGCAGGACCCTGAACTCTGCAACACTATTTAGAACCAACTGTATCATCAAAATCACGCATTAAAGTGCATACGCTACTTGGAAAAACTAAACCCGCGTACATACGTGCTTTTTCCAAAATCAACCCGCGTACAGATCTATAAATATTCAATCATGACTTGTAGCAATTTCAAACCCAGTTCAGATCATTACATGCGTCAGTATATGGATCTAGAATAAATATAATCAATCATATAGAGATAGTTCATTTCAAACCATTTGATCCCGATCTATCCTTAGATCTTGTTCTCCATCAACTTGTGAGATCCCTCCTTAGCTTAGATCAAGCAACCCATAACCTGCATACTGGATCTCATCCTTCATCAGATATTCAAGACTTTCTCAATCCATTTGCCTAATGATCTTCTTCTCCTTTTATAGTCTTAGGCCTTTTACAATACCACGGTCCAAAACCATAACAAACCAATACCATGAACCCAATACTAGGGATCAACACATCTGACGAGATACTACGGTCCAAAATCATAGGTTAAAATACCAATGACTAACTACCATGGACCAAAAGTAAGTTTTCCCACATGTATGCACTTTTCCGTGCATGGAAGTGCGTGCATACGCATATGCAACTTCTGATCAACAATCTCGCGTGTATACGCATTTTTGTATATAGAGAACTTGCGAGTATAACCTGCGTGTATACCCTACTTGGTATATAGCGAACCTGCGTATATACGTGACTTGGTACATAGTGAACCTGCATATAACCTGCCTCTGTACGCGACTTGATATATAGCGAACCTGCGTATATACTCAGCTTTATTCATTCTTTGTAGTCTGATCATCAATTCTTTGCTACTGATCTATTGCACTATAATCTATCATCTTGCCATCAAGGACAACACTTGTATCATAATGCCAACATCAAATTGTTGGCGTGAATATACAATTCTTTAAGTGAAGTGTAGTTGCCCAAAGAAGTTGGGATGCTTCCATTCAGAGAATTGGGGTACATATCGAGATGTTTTGGTGGCATTGGACCCCTCAAATGGTTGAATCCAATATTCAACATTTGCAGCAAACACGCTCCACACACTCAAAATCTAACATAAAGACTAAAATTCCTGCAGTGAAAACTAACTTAATGCAAACTATAATGATGGTGCAATATTCTATGGATGCTCATGTAAGAAAATGTGTTCCTTCCAACTTGGCTATAAGGAGGGCACAAATTCAATGACAAACTTCCCTTGAAACAAATCGAAAAAGTTCAGAATTGCTCAAAAAAATGAAGAAACCAAAAACAAAAATTGAAAAGAAAAAGAAAGGCAAGAAAAATGTTTTTGTCTTTTTGTTTTTTAAAGAACCCAAAGAATTTTTTCAAAACACAAAGACTACTAAAATTCCAAGACCAAAACCAAGCATAAAGAGTCCCAAAATTCACAAGTTATGCACATCATTAATATAATAAAACTTGAAATCACAAAGGAATATAGACTTGCATAGATTTATTTGAACAACAGTATAAAGGACTTTAGAAAACCAAAAGAATGTCAAGAAATAATTTCAAGATTGGCAAAGAGGCACTCAAAAACCATGAAAAACAAAATAGGTCAACCACAAAAAGGAAAGCAAAGCAAAACAATCCGAAAGTTCGGTTATAAATAAAACTGTAAACAATTGCTTGTTCTGCAAAGTTAGAACAACCAAGAACTTCTACAAGAAGCCTTGAACCCAAACCCCAAACTGAAACTTTACTCAAAAATAAAGCCCTAGGTTGACTAGGTTTTCAACAGGGAGAAGATTAGAAACTAAAAACTTGCATGAAAGCAGAGATTTATTGACAGTGAATGACTAGAAAATAGAAAAAAACACCAGACAACAATCTTAACTGGGTTCAATATTTTGAAAGATTTATTCAAAATAAGGTATACACGACTATGAAAAGACAAAGCAGCATGTATACGTGGCTGGAACAAAGGAAAATCGTGTATACATGAGTTTATTTGAAGAAATTGGTGTGTATACACTATTGTATCCTCTGAAATGCGTGAATATAAAGCTCAATAAAGAAAAATAAAAATCCAGGCTTGATCCAAAAGATTAAACTTGATGCCCAGGAATCAAACAGCTCACAAACACTGTAAAAGCAAGAAATCAATCAAACAGGCCTTGATCAAGAAGAAACAACCCAATCTAGGAAAAATAAGAATGCTTTCCCCAGCAAAGTCGCGAATTATGTTTCAGGTAGAATCACCCTAGGGTCTTAGGTTGAGAATCCCAATGTAGTGGAGGGCATATAGCATAAAGAGACATACAAACAAGTAATCCTAATACTTAAACAATTAAGGTTCATACATAAGGTCTTACCCATAGGTCCTATATTTGAGGTTGTTCCCGTAGGGTTCAAACCCTCTACTTCTTCCTTGTGCTTTAAGATCTGCAATTCGTTCAAGGCAAAGCATATACACCAAAATAAATGAAATCATGTTCATGATATCAAGGTTAGATCATATAAGCATATAAGAAAATAAGCATTAACGTGAGATTTTATAAGCAAATCATGACATAAATTAATGCATAAAGACCATAATAATCACGAACATGACAACATCTCTTTATTAATGTAAGCTAAAGAAAATATGGAAGAACTATAACTTGAGTCGTCCGTCGGCTCCAAGAGAAACCATCCTCTAGATCCATCCTGCCTAGGCCTCAACAATCCTCCTCAATAAGTATACACAACGATGTCATGAAGGGATGATGAACATCTCAAGAAGGAAACATGGGTTTCCTATGACTTGGGAGTGTAGAAGGCACAGGGATATCTTCAGACTTGATTAGAGATGTAATAAACTATAATATCAATATCTAATACTTTCTCCTCCTTTAGGCCTTCCCATGGAAATGTATTTATACTTCTCAAAAATAGTTTTTTTCAGCTGGGAAACAGTTGGCCCACGGGCTATAGTAAGTGTGTATCCAATCAAACCCGTAAACCCCACTTGAATTTAGGGAGATTATATATATTTTTAATGTTTTAACACATATATGTGGGTTGGGTATAGGCTGACCCACATGTACATATGCTTTTGATAGGGAATAATCACGTATGGGATTTAAAACATTGTTTTTTAGAAAATGGACCAAGTCTGGTAGGGAAGGGTTGCCCTAGGCCATATTATAAAGCATCAAATCTACCAGGGGTGGTAAATGGTGCTATAAAACTAGTTGGGACTTCTTACCATGGAGATCCCCTGACATGTTGGCAGGCCCAACACCGTCAATATGGTGATAAAACTTGACTCAATAAACCAATCCGACCATACACGAGAAATCTAAAACTTTGGCGACATCTAAACATCTGTAGAAACATATGAACATTACATTGATTTATGAAACCATTACGTTTCAACAACACCTCATCCTCTCTCACTCTCAAAAATACATGTCTTTAGAATTATAACAGATACAAGAAATCATGTGCACGATAATCACATATCCTCACACTCTTGACCCTTGCAACAACTCAACAAGGCTATTATCAAGCTCTCACACCAAGAAACTCACCACACAGAAGCATACTATTCTCATTCAGCAACACATACTCTCCTTATGACAACAACAACATACATACTCTCAATACAAAACTGCTTGCTTTACTTTTCCTATGTACTTTTGATGCCATTCTATGAAACTGAATTAATATTCGTAGAGGCCATTCCTAGAGATGATGCAAAACCCTACAAAAATGTTCATGAAAAAAAACAAACATGAACCTGATCCAGGTGGATGTTGGTGGCCACCCACCTATCCCATTTGGACCCCCACAACTGTCTCTTTCAGCATTTTCATTTTCCTTAATTGTAGCACAATTTACTATTTTTAGCAGTTTTTCGAGTCCTGAACTTCCGGAGCCGTTTTGAGGCCCTAAACAACGTTTTTTGGGAAATCTAGGGGCAACATGGGTCCATGGATCGATGTTGCCCTTCCCAAAGTGGTAGTTCTCGGATAGATCTTTCTAACAAGCTATCATACGCGTCAAACAAAGATCGTATGCCAAAGTTACGACCTCGGGAAATTGATGTACCAATTTACTCAAAACGGGGCCCACAATTTGGCGTTTCATCTTCTAGGGTTAGGTTTTGGAATGTGAAGGGTTTTCCATTATTTCTCAACAATAAATAGGCCTTCGAGCCTCATTGTAACACAATTTTAGAACAATTCAGAGGCATGTAGCGACCACATCTCTTCTCAAAGATAAGCTACCATCGCCCTAGTTGGTTTATTTCCATTTCTGGTTGTAAGCATATTTCAGTATTTTCCATTAATGAAATGAAGTATTATTTCCGTTGCATTTTTGTGTATATGGTTATCTCTGTAATTTGTTGCGTTCTTGTTTAAATCCAAATCACATGGCTGTGCCTAGGCCCCGCCCCATGGTATAGTGCCGATGCAATATAGTGATGCGATAAATCGCAATCGCTAATTGCTCAATGCCCGGGCCTTCATTAAAATTGCCGATGCGCCCCGCCGATTTGATCATCAGCGATCGCTGATCGACGGTGTCATGCGCCCAACTTTAAGTTTTCCTTTTGGCTCAACGATTGCGATTAGCTGGTTAGATCTGGGCCGTTGATCGCTAGATCTAACAGTTGTTGTTCATTCCTCTGTTTAAGCCTGCAATTGTGGGTTTTTCTTGGTTTTCAGGCGTTTTTTTCTCTCGATAATGCATTTTTGCCCTTCCAAGGGCTCTCCTCCCTCGCTTGTTATCATCTTTGGATGATCTTAAGCACTTTTGCATACTCAGGGAGCGCTTTGGAACATATTTGGATCCATTTTTGGGCCAAACGCCAACAAAGCTAACATTGGTTCCCTCTGGGGATGAAATCCTCCCTGTGAGGTTTCAAGGGTCACAGATCAATGCCTTTCCTGTAAAACAAGATCAAATCTTCCTCCTAGTGTTGCATTAGGCATGGAGTCTATTTAGCATGAAATAAAAACTTGAAAACAACATATTTACAATACCAAAGCTTGAAAGCCTTAATTGAAATAAAGTTCGAAGAACAACCATTGACTGGGCCATCAAAAACATCTCCTACTTCCTTTGATGCATCCCTTTTGAGAAAATAGTCACCAAACTGAAAATTGACCCTTTTTACCTTTCTATCAAAGGTTTCTTTCTCTTGGTCAATGTGCATATTAGCAAATTCATCAAAGACTTGCAAAAGCATATTAATTTGATCATCTACTTGAAAGACTTTCCAGCATTTGATATTATCAGGCAGAGATGGTGTATATTTCACCTCCTCTCTGTATGCTTTCAGCCTTGGATGTTTTGCTTGGAAGGTTTTGTACACCTGCTGAATAATAAGGTCTGCTTTATATTCTGTTGTGTCATTTGTGACTTGAAAAGTTAATATGAAAGATGAATCAATGCATTCCTCTGTGGGGGACACAAGGACTTCACCTGTTCCTACAGCTTCCTTAAAGCAAGCTCCATCAAAGAACATGTCCCAAATCTGTGGGCCTTCTTCCTCCGTGATCTGGCAAACTACTTTTTTAAGCTGTGTAGAGGCCAACTGATAAGGCTTGGTAATGTCAAGACCGAGCTTATCCATGACAGCCTTGGGCGTTGGATTATGGTTGGCTCCAGTGTCCAGAAGGAAATTATGAAGGATTTTATCATGAATAGACAGAGAAACATAGAATGATGGGGAGTTGTCTTCACAATTTTCAATCATTGGGTTGAGAATAACAACTAGTTGGTCATCTTGCAGTTTTACATACTCAGTAGAAGCTTGGATGGCATTAGGCTCAAAAGCCTCAAGGATAGATTTCATGAAGGACTCATTCTTCACTGGTTCAATCAGAGGCGTAGGTATTCTTAGCTTTTGAATTTCTAATTGAAAACTGAAAGAAGAAGGGGACTTGTCAAGGCCTCTTACCTCTATGGCTGGAGCTTTGAGGATGATAGGATCAATTGCTTGTTGCTTCTGCTTATTAGCTTGCTTTTCTGCAGGGACAACAACTTTATGAACAGGAGTCTCCTCGGCATTATTCATTTTTGACCTTAGATTATATTTGTGTTGGTCTTCAGTTTGTAGAACAACTTCACCATCCCATTCTTGGATGATCTGGTCATTGATAATGACTTGTCATAGGTAGCTTGGTTAAAAAAGTGGCGCTGCCTTTGTCTTCCATAAAATGGATCTCATCATCTTCCTCAAACCGCTCCTATTCCATGACTGCATTTTGAAAAGGGGTCTTCACCGTTTGGTCTTCATTAGCATCTTTGTTTCTTTGCAAAATCTGCAACTGGTCATTTGCTCTTCTATATGGATTTGGATATGGAGGAGCAAAGGTATTAGGAACCCTTCCTTTCCCAGAATGTTGCTCAACCTTTAATTTGGAAACTTCAGAGGCTAATGACTCTATCATCTTGGCCATTTTATCGATCTTGGGATCTGAAGATGATGAAGGCTCGCCTCTCTGTCTCCTTCTTTCAGCATTACCTTTGAGCTTTTCTGCAGCCATGATGTTTGGTTCTACTTCTAGGGCTCCATTTTGCATATTAGCTAAAGAAGCACATCGCCTCTCCATCAACAATAAACAAAAGTCAGAATCAAAGGCATTGGCATAGATGAGTCTAGCAGAGGTAGTGGTGGGTTTCACTTCAGCTGGTATCTTGCTATACATGCGGTTCAATCTCTTATTAAAATCATACAACAACTCACCATTTTCCTTCTTTAAGTTCCCAAACTCAGTGTGGTAGTAAAGGAGATCCTTCTTATCCCCCCAATGCTTTAGAAATGCATCATCTAAAGCCTCAATATCTGCTATAGATCTTGGGGTCAGTTCTCTGAACCATTTTCTAGTCTCTCCATCTAGGCTTTGGACAAAGATTCTCATCCAGACATCATCTTCACTAATGTCCAGGTTATCAGCATAGCTATAGAATGACTCAGGATGTTCTTCAACTGAAACACCTTCAGTCCCAGTGAACTTAGGCATATAGTTCTGATATTCTCCAGTACGCATGGCATTCAAAGGAGTGGGCAGTATTAGAGGTCCATACCTAGCAGCTATGATTCTTTCCATTTTGGTAGGTGCTTGTGGACTTGCCATAGCTGTGGTGGCTAAAAGAGTACTGGCAGTCTGAATGATAGAGGGCTGAGGAGTGATTGATAAGACTAAAGGAGTGTGATGGATAGGAGGTGAGGTTTCCTTTGGGCTTACAACAAAAGGAGAACCTAAAGAATAAGGAGCTTTATGAATCTCTGAGAGTTTTTCTTCACTGCTAGTATTAGATGCTATACTCTCAGCATGTATTTATTCTATTACAGGCCTTTCTTGAAGAGATATAGGAGATTGTTTAGGTTTACGTGGACGTGGTGCTCCTTTCTACAATACCTTTCTCTCTTTGATGATTTTTTCAGGGTCAGGTACTGGGTCAGCTTGTAGCTTCTGAGGATTTCTCCGAGTATGCCTCACAAACTGAGCCAGAACTATGAAGTGGAGTCGCCAAGAGGTTCGGCCTCCAGTAGAGTCGCCAGATAAATGATTACAACCAAAAAGTACCCAAACTTTGTTGATCATCAAAGCTGGATCTATGTCGTTTCCCGGGGAAGCTGAGCTTCAGTTTCCTCTCCCCGACAACAACGCCAATTATGTTATGACTCCAGGAAACTCTCCTATGGTTGCAGCTTGGAGAAGCCTGGTAGCATATAATCTTCAATATTGTTCTCAGAACTATTGGAATGGATGATGGTTTGGATCAAGTCAGACAACCATTTCAGCTCTATTCACACTCAAGACATGCATGAACACTCTCACCAAATATAAGGCTTTAGACCACTAATGCTCAATAATTTATAGATTCAATGGATAGATGGAGAATACTGACTATACCAGCAAATTGCATACATAAGCACATAAGAATGACCAGCTACAAGAAGTAAATAAGACTTGCGAATCTAATTTATCAATGCAGAGATAAGATGAGAGTTATCTGGCATCAGACACAACAAAAAACCTAAATAAACTAGTCAAGTGCAAGCATAGAACAAAAAAGAGAATGGACATTGAACATATAATAACAAAAGAAGCTTATATTGCTAGAATGATGATGAGAAGTTTTAAGGAACAGAGGAGGGACAATCTCCCGAAGTTGAACCCTCGTTACATTTAGTTTTCAGCTATTTATAGCTCTTTACAATGATGTTGAGCCTTCTTAGGCTTGAGAGGTCTTAATCTATCCCTCTATCTTGTTTAACTGTTTGATCTCTGACTAGGCAGCATGGCTTGGAGGTTTCTTCTTTTGACAGAAGAATAACCGCATTCAAATATTTTGGGTAGCTTGCTGCGCTGTCTGGGAGCTCTCTCATGCCAGAGATGCCCCATAATGTTTGTTTTGATGAGCTGTGCTGGTCTATTGATGCGCTGTGTTGCTCCATGATATTTCTCTTTCGGGCTAGCTTGCTGTGGCTCCACGATTGCATTGGGTTAATTCGACCTCTCCTCTGTGGTGAAATGGCTCTTCGGGCCTATGAAAACCCTTTAAACATTTCGAATGACTGTTTTCTGTTTTTATATAGAAAACGTTGCAATCACTGATAAATCCCGCCTTGTTTGTGTATTTTGGACTTCAAAAGTCCTCAAAAATAATTTATTAATCTCTCGGGTCCGCCCTTGTTGCCATCGCAAGTCACAAAAAGCCTGATGTTATGTATTTTCCTTGTATTATGAAATACACTAAAAACACTGAAAATGTATGAAAAAATGGCTTTGGCGAACTTCAGATTATATATATTTCACTTCCCGGACCCTCGCAATCGGCACTGGCGAAAGGTTTGTTTGTATTTTGTTTAAACAACGAAATCCTAATTTGTTTAAACAACGAAAACACACAAAATACATTGAAAACAGGCCTTCCCGCGGACTTCAAAGATTTATCAAATATCGTATATAATGTCGTCGGGTCTAGCTCATTGGGTCGCACAAATGCCTGTGCCCAGGCCTCGCCCCATGGTTTAGTGTCGATGCGATATGATAAATCGCAATCGCTAATTGTTCAATGCTCGAGCCTTTATTTAAATTGCCGATACCTCGCCGATGCGACCTGCTGATTCGATCATTGGCGATCGCTGATCGGCGGTGTCATGCGCCCAACTTTAGGTTGTCCTTTCTGCTCAGCCGATTGCAATTAGCCGCTTAGATCTGGGTCGTTGATCGGCTAAATCTAACGGCTGCTATTCATTCCTCTGTTTAAGCCTGCGATTATGGGTTTTCATGGTTTTCAAGCATTTTTTTTCCTCCCAATAGTGCATTTCTGCCCTTCCAAGGGCTCTCCTCCCTTGCTTGTTATCATCTTTGGATGATCTTAAGAACTTTTGCAGACATAGGGAGTGCTTTGGAGCATATTTGGATTCATTTTTGGGCCAAATGCCAACAAAGCTAACAAGCCTCACCATAGTTCTTGCGTGGCTGACATTAAGGGGTGGAGCAAGGGCTTCATAAACACAATAGCATTATGAGTCTTAGAACCTCCCAACTTCGCTCGGTTCTCTGGTATAAGATCACTAGTCAATTATAGTTTGAGGTGTCAATTTATTGGCACATTGAAACAACTTTCTCAACTAACGTTCACCATACCCTAACATAGAGCAAGGTTGTGTCGAGGTGCGACATATTATCAAGAAAGGGGGCGCCTAAGGGCACAAGTGAGAGTTGAGAGCTCGACTGCTAGATATAGGGAGTTCACCCTTCAATTGGTTGAAGAGGAAATCACCGAGACAAAGAGGGAATTAGTGGATGAGAGGTACACTCTCACAAACATTGAGGTTCTTGCAGAGGTGGCAGACTAGGTTCCGGCTATGGGGCATACTACAGGCTGCTACAATAAGTACATGTACATTGTAGACATCTATTTGCATTCAAAATTTCTCCTAAGTAGAGTACTTATTGGCAAAAATGAAATCAAGGAGGACATCCCCCTGATTTTGAATCAAATGCAAAGGCACATGATATCAATGAATCAAAGGATCATACTTCTTGAGAAGCACATAGGCATTCCATCTAATCCCGACTGCTCCAAAGGCAACAAGGAGCACATTCTAGTTGAAGCCATCGATTTAGTTAAATTTGGTTGAATATCTTTTTGTTGCCTTGTTTTGAATATTTCTATGTTTCAATTTTGTAGTTTTCTGTTTAACAATAGCCCTAGAGGCTCAACAACCAATCATAGTATTTTTGTTTTTAGGACTTTGGGCTTTTGTGATTTTGAAACAACTAAAGTTCTATATGTGATGTGGTTTCTCGAGTGGCAAACCAAGTCAAAAGATAAGAATATACACCTTTAATTTAAAAAAAAATAAAAATTACTTTAAAAAAAAAATAAATATACATCTCTAATTTAAAGAAAAATAAATTTACTTAAAAAAAAATTGAAAGTAAATTTTTTCTTAAACCTGTAACATTTCAATTATATAAAAAAGATTTGCAAATCCTTCCATCCTAAAAGTGAAATTAACGCTTACCATATATAGGTAAAACATTTAAATACATATTACTCAAAATGAAAGAGAAATACAATTTCTTTCAAATTAATACGTACATATATATGCTCCCAAATCTCAATTTTCAAAATGAACAATACCAATGCCTTTGAAAGTTATGGCTAACTCTATCAGATAGATTCAATTGGTAAAAAGTGATCTAAGATAAAAACCATTTGATTAACTAGCAAAGTACCTGAAAACCATTAAATTAACAACCAAAGCACCAAAAAACTTGCTTTGATATGTCTGCAGTAAGCTCCAATTTATTGTATGTTATTTAAAAAAAAATTAAGATTAAATTTTTTTAATATTTTAAAACATTTATTGACATGATAACTGCATAATACTACAATAAAAATGTGGATGAGAAATGAAAGGGATCCCGAGACCATTTCATAAATCTATAAACATAAATTCCATCGAAATACCTATCAGTCGCTGGAAAATGTAATAAAAAAATTACAGACACTGCGAATGTATTTTGACATTTTGCATTGACGATTAGGTGGCGATCATCTCCACGATCTTATCTTCCATAAATTGACAACAGAGCAAAAACGAAAGCTTGCCTACACGCTATTTCCAATTATAAAATTTCCTGACCAATTACTTTGTAAGTCAAATGCTCTTGAAAATCATTTCCTGCGAGCGGCCATTGTCTGTCGACAGCAACTCAAGATCCGACCCGCGACCTTGTCCTGCTTTCATGCAACATATGTTTTCCTAGCGGAATAATTCAGTTTTGGTCCAAATGAGTGTCGGGCCCTGAAATCGATCTCGTGCCTCCGTCTCGAATGTTCTAGAGTTAGAATTAAGCGGAACACCCGCAAGACTTGCATTGAAACCCTAAACAAAACCCTGGATGCAGGAAATTTTGCTTATGCGCGGTGAATTGAGAATGTAACGAAGATTTTGAGGGTGAAAATGGAGAGAACAAGGCCAGACACAGGCGTGGATAGCAGTCCATTGTTGGAAAGCGGCAACACTAATAATGAGGCTCGAGGGACAGTTTTCCAAAGCGCCTCGCGATTCATTCGCAGGGCGGGTGGCAGAAGAATGATGAGAGAGCCGTCGATGTTGGTGCGCGAAAACGCGGCGCAGCAATTGGAAGAACGGCAGAGCGATTGGGCGTATTCCAAGCCCGTGATCATATTGGACATCCTGTGGAACCTGTCGTTTGTGGTCGTTTCGGTTGTGATTTTATCGTCGACCTTGGACGAAAGGCCCACGACGCCCTTGAGGATTTGGATTGTAGGCTACGCCCTGCAGTGCATCTTACATATGAGTTACGTGGCTTATGAATATATAAGGCGGTATCGGCAACGTTTGCCTTCGGTTGTCAGTGCGGGGGGTTCTGAGAGCGCTTCCAGTGCAGGTGAGCAGGTCAATTCCCAAGGCGGTGGGGTGCCTCGAGAGGCAGAGACAGGCCGCCAGGAGACGGAAGAACGCAGCAGGTAGATGGACTTTCAATGAATTTATCCGCGTGAGATGCTCTGAACTTAACTTAGAACTAGCTTATTGGCTAAAACTAAAGTGTACATTTTTAAGTGGTGAACATTATTTGGGTGATTGATAAATTATAAGTTAAATCAGTTTTGCATATTATAATGCAAGGGCCAAAAATATATGGGCATTTCAACTTGCAAATGATCGCACATCCGTTATCTCTAAAACACAGAAACAATTTACCGTCTAATGCTGTATTTGTATCTGAATTATTATGTGGAAAAAATAGGACGAGGCCTACGATGTGGCCACACACTTGCTAACATAGTGGTTTTTATGTGTAGCTTCTTGAACGCATGTAAAAAATCCAGTTTGCATGCATGCATGTGCAACCCCTCCAACTGCTTGCTTGCTTGCACGTGTGTGTACTGCTTTTCTTTCTTTCTTTCTTTGATCTTTGAAAGTGCTTCAAAAAAATGTCTCAAGGGCTACAACACAAAGAGGGTCGTAGTTCCTTTGGCTTAGTTTCCAGGACTGAGGGGTAGTTTGCTCCTAGCCTCATTCCTTTTAAAGTCATGCCATATGTATGGGGTAGGCCGTAGCAAGAATGGAACCTTGGTCAATAGCTTAGCACATTGCCAATCTCGCCAGGGAACAAATGGCTCACTGGCATGTGTTTGCTTTTGTGACCAGCAATCCATTTTAAAATGATCGTATCTTTTTAATATCTATTCCCAGCAAGAGTATCACACATGAAAATTGATTTTCCATGGTTATGGTTATTAAGTTACTCTATAAAACAATTATTATGGCCGTGTGTTTGTAGGTTTCCCCTACAATTACTGGCTTACTCTATAGCGTGAATGTATGTGAGATTTTAGAATCCTTGAATGATAATTAACTTTAAAAGTTCCATATATTTCTTGGTATTAATTCCTAAATATTCCACCATTTATGAAAATTGGTTTACTTTAGATGCCTTGGAATCAAAGGCATGTGACTTGGACTCGACAAACCAAATGAGGAGAGTCAACTTTGTAAACATGACAATAACTCCATGGTAGCTCCGCATATTAACTTGAGAATAATAGACAACTAATTCCAAAAAACTCGTTAATAACTCTATAGTGACTCAACAATAACTCTCCCTTGTCACATTGAGCTACTCAAAACTCGTGTGTCTTGAGGCTGACAACTAAGTTGATTCATTGAGGTTGCAGGGATCTCAAAAGTGCCTTATTGAATGGTGGTTTGGAAGAGGAAGTCTGTATTAGGTCACATTAAGTTGCTTAAGATTGGTGAGTCTTGAGGTTGACTGGTAAGTTGACCAATTGAGGTTATTAGGATCTCAAAAGTGCTTTATTGAATGGTGGTTTGGAAGAGGAAGTCTGTATTAGGTCACATTGAGTTACTCAAGATTGGCGAGTCTTGAGATTAACTGGTAAGTTGACCAATTGACATTATTGGGTTCTCAAAAGTGTCTTCTTAAATGGTGGCTTGGAAGACGAACTTTGAGGTGACAACTCCAAAGTTTTTGGCAAAAAAGGTGCCAGTCTTGAGGTTGACTTGTGACTAGACCAATTAAGGTTGTGGAAATTTCAAAAGTGCCTTTATGAAAGGTATTTTGGAAGAGGAAGTCTACAACTCCAAATATTTTTGCAAAAAGGGAAGGAGAATCTTGTAGGCAAGCTTAAAAAGGCACTATATGGTCTTGAGCAACCTCCTAGAACTTGTATCCAAGAATTGATGATTTTTTTAAGGCCAAAGGTTTTAGAAGAAGCCCATAATTTTTATTTCAAAAGTAATGATATAGATGACATCATGGCTGCCATCTTTATGTTAATGGCATCACTGTTATGGGGGGTATATGACAAAAAAAGTATTGAGGTGTTAAACATCAACTTGTATGAAGCCTTTGAAATAATAGATGCAAGATTGCTTCAATATTCTTTAGCATTGGAAATATGGTAGAAAAAAGACAACATCATTATGCCTCAAGAGTCAAAACTAAGTTTTCATGAGTGATACTTATTGTTTAGGAATGGAAATATGGTAGGAAGGGACAACATCTACTAATTGAAATGATTGCATGAGGAGAAATTGATGGTACTGTAATCATTTTGGTCCTCAGTATCTTTGGCACCTTGACAATCTTTTGCCACTTCGGAAAAATGTGCTCATTTGTTTTGCAATGTTAGCAACATATTTGTGGGTGTGAGCTTGTATAGAATTTGACCTAGACCTCAAATATTTGCTTGACAATATCCACCCCAAGAATGACCCCTAAAAACATGGAAAATGAGAGAAAACTCCAAGAATGGAAGCGAAAAGCTCCAATGTTTTGTAGCTATAGAGGAGAAAAATGTTGTCTCACATGTGAAATCTTGATGAGAATTGGTTGCCAAAAAATCGCGACGGTCATTCATTTATCCTCAAGGGTGGTGAAGCACTCAATCCTGTGTTGCATCATGTAATTTCATTACTAACCTCTCTTTATATTACATAACAATAATAGGGAGGCATATATATTATATAGGTTGCATGCACATTGAAGGTTTACAGGTGGAGAGAATCCAGGCTGACCAATGATCAAAGTTTATTGAGGTTTGTATATGCTAAAAACATTGGAAAAGCACCGATGAAGTAAATGTAGGGCCTAGAAGGCTTTGGTATCATAATATCCAAAAATAATAAAAAAGGAGTTGCAAGATGAATTGAGGTTATGGAAATCTCAGAAGAATCTAGTTGCAAATCTCATCAATCTTGTAGATGATATGTAGACCGCTGATGTAAATTCTTGATCTACTAAAATCAATCCATAAATCAGCTCCAAGTTCATGCCAAACAAACTCTCTTTCTCATGGCATGGAATATTTAAACTCTTACAAATGATCAATGAGAAAGGACAAATAGAGGATAGGTGGATGCATGATCAAATAATCTTCCATTAGGGTTTAGAGGGTTCATGCTTTTCAAGGTTTTTTTTTTGGGGTGAGCTTATGCTCCAAATACACCACAGGTCTATATCGGTTCTGAAACAAATTAAACTGGCACCCGTTTGGCAAATGACCACATTGAACTAGTATCAATTTGGTTTGTTTTATAATTGGACATGTTTTCTCTCTAAGCTGTGTAAATCAATGAGCCTTGATAACTATGCTTTGTGCATTAAATGTGGCGTGGTAAACAAATTTATCCATCTATCAGTGCTCGAGCTCAAGTATAGATCTATGACCAAGTCTAGGATTTGACATTGCATTGGTGATAATATGTTGAAATTGCTTATTGAGTTATTTTCATTCTTTTATCAGACAACCTTTTTTTGGACAAGTTTCATAGGGTTTATGCTTAGAATGATGGATGATAGTCTTGATTTATGTACCCTAGAGAGTTTTAACAATAATCTTGCCTTTCAAAATGTTGGATGATAGTCTTGATATATATGACCCGTGTGATTGCAGGAAAACAAAACTACTCTAATGTTTGTTTCTTCTTTCACCTTTATCCTTTGATGTTAAAATTTGGCAGCTTAGGGATGAATTTCTCCTAGAAGAATTCATATATTTCAGTCTTGTTTGAACCAACTATAATAAAATTTCATTTCTAACAATTCTAATATGAGTTTCCAAAAATAGTAAGTCACATTTCAATTTGGAAGTGACTTTTCAAAATTAAAAAGTCATGTTTAAATAATCAAGGATGATCTCAACATACAGAATCCACTTTAAAATCAAATCAATCATGATTATACAAATCAAGAATTAATATTTTTTCCTTACTAGTATTATTATTATTATGATACTATTATTTATAAAAAAGTCTAAAATCCTTCATATTTAATGGATTAATAAAAATGAATTTTCAATAGTCTCATGGAATAAGTCAATTAAATTGAGAATCTTTTACTTGGCAAATCAAACCTCTCTCTTGGAATAAAATTGTAACTCCACACTTAAGAGAATGTAACTCTCCCTCACTAATTTGCTGTATGGAAAAAGTGTAACTCATAAAATGCACTTGTAACTCCCTCACTTAATTCGATTTATAACTCTCACCAAATATTCTCTCATGTTTAAGTGTAACTTTCTCTCTCTATTTCGAATTGTAACTCCTCAAGACAAGTGTACTTCTCTCTCTATTCTTGGGATGAGTTACACTTCTCGTCAAGTAACTCCTCCCTCATGGAATTCGATTTTCTTATTGTTGGCTCAAGGCATGAATTCATTTTGTAACTCCTCTCCTTTCTCATATATTTAAGCAAGAGCAAGTGAAAGTTGAGAGTAGCATGCTCATTGTGAAGAAGGAGAGCAAGTGTTGAGTGTGTGTAAGAGAAATGTGAGAGCAAGTGAAGAACAAGAGCAAGGGAAGAGCTAGAGCAAGTGTAGGAGGAGATCTTCAAGCAAAGAGCAAGAGCACTTCAACTGCAAGTTGATCAAACATTGGTGACTATTCATTCTCATTCTCTCTCTCTCTCTTTGTACTTTGTTGAACAATTGAAGAAATTTATTAGAAGAAGAATCATTTGGGTTTTTCCCCTTGAGAGGTTTTTCCCTGGTCATTAGACCTAAATCTTAGTGTCTCATATTTGTGCTTGATTGTCTTCATATGATCCTTAAGTTTATGTTCTATCTACAATTGTTGATCTGAAAAGTTTTGAAGAATAAATTTGCATTCTAAGTAATTGTAACAACATAGAACATTTAGTCTTCTGCAAAGTACTTTCAAGTCCCAACATAGAACATTTAGTTTTCTGCAAAGTAGATTCAATTTTTTGCATAAAACTCTCCAGTTCCTGCAAAGAATTTGTAAGTTTCTGCATAGAACTTTCAGATTTTAACATGGTATCAGAGCCTTGCTGAAGGCAAGTCCAAGGAGACTAGAGATCACCTGAAGAATTCCCATTTGCTGCCAAATTTTTCTGATCAAGATGATTTCGTCCTACTTCAAGGTAGAGGAGAAGTTAAATGATGCTTCAAACTTTGGTCCATGGAAAAGAAAGCTAGATATCACTCTTGAAGAACATGAAGTTCTGAAGTATGTTGAAGGCACAGTAATTGATCCACTAGAGAATACAAGTGTTGCTGTCAAACCCCAACATAAAAAGGGTGAAATCAAAGCTAGAAAAATGATCTTTGATTCTCTTACTGATTATCTCATTACTTATGTTTCTGGTTTGAAGAAAACTAAAAGAATGTATGACAAACTAATTGACATGTTTGCAATTAGTAACTTGAACCAGATTATTGTCTTGAATAATCAACTTGAAGGATATCAAGATGAAGAGAAGAGAGAATTCAATGATACTTCCTGAGAATGACCAAAATCAGGAATCAACTGTCAACAATTGGTGGAGTTATACCTGACAAAGAAATGGTGTTGACTGTGTTTGGAGGCCTTTCTCTTGTTTGAGACTTTTATCACCACTGTTAGCAATATCAACACTATTCCCACATTTGATGGGTTCGTGGGAAATTGTATTCAAGAGGAGGCCAAAATGATCTCTAGAGGGAGAATTTCACATCATGAAGAAGGAGAACCTACTGCATTTTCAACGTATGACAAAAGAAATAAAGGTAATAAAGACTCTCATCAATTTTCAAAGAAATCTGCTTTCAAATCAGATGATTTTTTTAAAGGGAATTTAGACATGTCAAAAGCTAGATGCTTTAACTGTCAAAAGCATGGTCACTTTGCTTGTGATTGTAGAGAAAAAAGAAGAACACTTAGATTCAAAAACAAATCTGATCATAGAAAAGACACTTATGAAAATCAAAGAAAAAGCCATCCTAAGAAAACAAGTAATCCAAGGTGTAGAAATAATGCAGTGGACACTCGATCAAAATATTTTCTTGTTTATGCTCTGTCCAATTCTTCTGCAAATTTATTTGATAGCTAGTATAGTGGTGCTTCTAAACATTTTATTGGTTACAAAGAAGCACTCTCTAATCTAGTTGAGATGGAGACTAATTTAAATGTTATCCTTGGAGATAATTCTACTCACCAAGTTAAAGGTTATGGGTCAGTTTCATTTTAGTTAGATTATGGCAAATCTAATTTTTTGCAAAATTTTTTGTATGTACCTGGTTTGAAAAATAATCTTGTATCCATATTTGCTCTAGAAAATAAATGAATGGAAGTTGCTTTTATTAATGGAAAAGTTCTAATCTGGCATTTGAACTCAAGTATGAGAGAAGTCTTCACTCTTGGATCAAGATTTGAAGGGCTTTACAAAGTCAATGGTAAAACCATTCATGCATTGGTCCATGATATTGATCTTCAGTGTGAGTTATGGCATAGAAGATTCGCTCATCTACACTAGAAAGCCTTACCTCATGTAAGGAAAATGGTTTCTGGAATGCCTGAGATCAAAATGGATCATGAAGGAGTTTGCCCAGGATGTGCAAGTGGAAAACATATAAGGGACCATTCCCTTCAAGCAGAACAAAAACTAGTTAGGTACTTCAACTCATACATTCCAATTTATGTGGACCTATGCTTGTTATTTTTCTTGGTGGCTACATGTATTTCATGGTTTTTGTGATGATTTTTCTCGCAAGTCATGGATATTCTTTTTGAAAAAGAAAAGGGAAACATTTGACATGTTCAGAGATTTCAAGGCTCTAATTGAAAATCAAATTGGAAAGTTGATCAAAGCTTTCAAATTTGATAATGGGGGAGTTCAACTCCAATGATTTTAATGATCTTTGCAAAGACGCCAGAATAAAGAAAGAAATCACTGTGTCATATAATCCATAACAAAATGGTGTGGCTGAGAGGAAGAACAAAACCATTATGGAAGCGGTTAGACCCATGCTACATGATAAAAAACTACCAAAGTTTATGTGGGGAGAAGCTGCAAATATTGTTGTTTATGTGCAAAACATAACTCCTCATCAGGCCTTAGTTAATAAGACTCCTGAGGTGAGTCATTTGAGAATCTTTGGTTGTCTTGTGTACTTCCATGTGCTGAAAGAGAAAAGGAACAAATTGCAAGCTTCAGGTAAGAAATGTACGTTTGTGGGTTATTGCGATAATTGAAAAGCTTATAGAATTTATGTACCTGGTCAAAGAACTATAGAGTTTAGCAGAGACGTAACATTTGATGAGAATGCGACTCTTGGAAAAGCAAGAGATTTTCCTCCTCTTGCCATTGTTGAAAGACAAGCTGTTAATGAAAAATAACCTGCATCTGAGTCTAATCCGGAACCCGAGAATGAGCTTGCTAATAATCCTATGGGTTCCATGGATCCTATAGATCCAACACCACATGATCCTCCTACTAGAAAGAGACCACTATGGCTCCGAGATACCTTGCAAGCTGTTAAGAAACAAGTTGACCCAAGAGGAACATTCACAGAAAGTAAGAAGCTAAGTCGATTTCACGGGTATGTTGCTGCCATGAGTAACATCATTTAGGCAAAACCATGCACCTTTGAAGAAGTTGCAAAAGAATAAGTCTGGAAAGATGCGATGACTGAAGAATACGAGTCCATTATCCAGAATGATGTCTGGGAAGTGGTTCCTAGACCTCAAGGTAAATTTGATGTCACTTCCAAATGGTTGTTTAAGATTAAACATGGTGCAAATGGTAGTATTGAAAAATACAAGGCTAGATTTGTAGCTAGAGGTTTCTGTTAGAAAGAGGGAAAAGATTATGATGAGATTTTTGCACCTGTAGCTGGATATATTACTATTCAATTTGTTATTGCCTTAGCTGCTAGCCAGGGATGGACTCTTCACCAAATGGATGTGACAACTGCTTTCTTGCATGACTTCCTCAAGGAAGAGGTATTTGTGGAATAACTACAAGGCTTTGAGAGCTTGACAGGGAAACTCATGTATATGGACTGAAGAAAGCTCCAAGGGATTGGTATGCTCGCGTTGATAGCTACTTGATGAAGCTTGGTTTCACTAGAAGCAGTGCAAACCCAAACCTTTATTTCAAGACTGTCCAAGGTATACCTTTGATTTTGGTATTGTATGTTGATGATTCATTCTTGATAGGAGGAGAACCTCTCATCCTCCCCTGTAAGAGGGAGTTAGCATTTGAATTAGGGTTTGATGCATTACTTTCTGGGTCTAGAGGTCTGGCAAAGACTTGGTGAAATTTATCTTTCTCAGGGAAAATATGTTGTTAAACTTCTTGAAATATTTGCTATGGTAGAATGTAAGTCCATGCATACTCCTATGGAAATGAACTTTAAGAAATTATGTGGCAAAGCTGCAGGACCTAATCTGACAAATCCCACAGAGTATAGACAACTCATTGGTGCTTTGATGTTTTTCGTAAACACTAGGCCTGGCATATGCTTTGTTGTAAACACTTTAAGTCAACATATGATTGATCCCTTTCATGCCCACTGGATTGCTGCAAAACATATACTCAGATACTTGCATGGAACTATCAATCTAGGATTGAAATACACTGCTAAAAGTGTAAGACTTGATGGATATATTGATGCTGATTGGGCTCGTAACTCTACTGATAGAAAGAGCACTTTTGGGTGCTGCTTTAGCTTGGGATCTGCCATGATCTCTTGGATGAGCAGAAAGCAGAAGTTTGTTCCACTGAGTACAACTGAAGTTGAGTACATTGTTGCTACCATGGCTAGTTGTGAGGTAGTTTGGCTGAGAAAGCTTTTTGGGGAATTATTTGAGCAAGTTTTAGACACAACAATCATATATTGTGACAATAAGAGTGGGATTTGTCTTCTAGAAAATCTTGCGTTTCATGACAAGTCCAAGCATATTAAGATCAAGTATCACTATATCCGGGATATGGTGCAGAGAGGAGCAGTGAGGCTCCATCACATATCCATTGATGATCAGATAGTTGACATTCTTACCAAGCCTTTATCGAAAGGAAAGTTCTTGATTTTTAGAGAGCAACTTGAACTTATGGACGTGTCCCTTCCAGGAAGCAGTCACAATTGATCGAGAATACAAAGCTTCCTTCCCCCCCTGTTAGAGCTCAAAAGATTAGGGAATAATGTTAGAAAGCTCCTGAGGATGAGGGATCCACAAGAGTAGGCCTTAGTATGCCTCTGATCCATAGTCTGGGATGTGGAAATAACCACCTATTTGGCCAATAGGTGTAGTGAGACTTGTTTAGGATGTAGGCGTTTCACCACTTGACAAAACTTTGTTGTGTTTGATTCTTGTCTGTGTGACTTGTTTGAGTCCTGTCTATGTGATGCTTCTGTTCTATAACTTAATCTCGAAAATTGATTGAGTGTAATCCTTGTCTATGTGACATGTGATGATCCTTTCCTTTCCAAATTTGTGACAAGTGGATGATTCTTCGTTAGATTGCGACTTCATTGTTACAAAGCAGAGTTCAACTGAGATGAATGAAAAAGATCAGAGAAGCAAAAATCTTTGATGCAGAAATAAATTCCTCCCTAGCTGAGAGGCAGTGTTAAAATTTGGCAGCTTAGGGATGAATTTCATCTAGAAGAAATCATATATTTTAGTTCTGTTTGAACCACTTATAATAAAACTTCATTTCTAACAATCTAATATAACTTTCCCAAAATAGTAAGTCTCGTCTCAATTTGGAAGTGACTTTCCAAAAATAGAAAGTCATGTCTAAATGATCATGGATGATCTCAACATATGGAATCCGCTTTAAAATCAAATCAATCTTGATTATACAAGTCAAAAATTAATATTTAATCCTTACTAATATTATTATTATTATTATGATACTATTATTTATAAAATAGTCTAAAGTCATTCACCTTTAATGGATTAATAAAAACAAATTCTCAATAGTCTCTGTTAGCCCTGAGGTGCAGTGCTGACATTTTGAAGGCTAAAGGAAGGACATGGTTTGCTTTGCTGTTCCAAAAGAGGGCCCCACATGGGCCATTACCCCACTTTCCTCACTCTTCCACTTACATTTCATTCTGCTCATTTCCTAACCCAACCCTCACATCTCGACGAAACCCTCTTTCGCCTTGGCCTTAAGCAAATTAACCCAAACCCCCCGCAAAATCCTACCTTTCCATCTTACGTGCCCTCCGCACATTTCCTGAGGACATCTCGTACCTCCATGTCCCTCCGCCGCTGATCTTCCCCCCACTGATCCAACAGCCCACGTTTCACCCGATCAACAAAACATGCCCGATCGCTCCCTGCCATTAGATCACCCCTGCCAAATCTAACGGCTGTTACCCATATCGCGTGAGCAACAAGCAAGAAGAGTACTCGCCCGATAAAGGCGGTTTTTCTCTCTCGTCCTCTGCGACGTGTCATTCGCTGAATGGAATTGGGCGGAATTTACCACTTATTGCATGATGCCATTCTGATGGAAACCATAACCGCCCGAACAAAACCACCCCCATAAGTTATTATCTGCACACCTCTACCGCCCTATAGCCGTTTGACTGCTCACTCAAGATCTAACGGCCTGGACATGTTCCGCTCTTGCCACGACCTCAGGCCTCCTGCGCCTAATCTCGACCGTGCATTCCTCGTGATCCAATGACCCTCGTTCATGATCGCTCCCGCTTGTCCTCCTCCACTCTGTCCTTTCTCCATCTGTCCGATTTGGCACGCCCCTCTGCCCATGCACCTCGTACTCCATTTTCTATCAGTTACCCGAGGAAGAAGGTGGTTGACTCTGACAGTATTGTAACAGTCAGACCGCCGAACCGAATTAATTGAAAGCATGGCCGAAGGGAGAAGGACATAACACGATCTTTGCAAATAGAATTAAACAGTCATGGAACCTCACCGACACAATCAAGCCCAATGTTGCACGGAGCGAGGGCGAAGTGGGGACGCGGAAGCGTCATTTTCCAAAAATCTAGGAAGCGAAGCGTCTGCTATATATATATATTTATATTTTTTTGCATTTATACTTGAAACAAACATCTTAAACAGGCAGAAGCGTCCAAAACAGGTGGAAGCGCGCTTCCGGGGATGCTTCCTGGACGCATCCGCACGGGACGTGCTTCGGGCCTTAGAACGGGGGGGGGGGACGCTTCCTGCAACTATGATCAAGCCAACCACCTAACAAGGCAGTGTTGTACCAAGATTAATCACTGCTTTCATGATGAAGGGGAAATTGTGTCCTTGAACGCAACCAGGCGGTTAATGACAACAGGGGATAGATTAACACACCTCCAGCCCTAAAAAGTTGGAAAACATTGTAAAGAGCTATAAATAGCTGAAAGCAAGATGTAATCAGGGTTCAACTTTTGGAAACTGTAGATATTCTGTTCCTTGCAGCGTCTCATCTTTATTCTCAATAATACAAGCTGCTTTCGCTGTTACATGTTCAATGTCCATTTCTCTCCTGTTCTAAACTTGCACCTAGATAGGTTTATTCATACTTTCTCCTATGTCTAATGCTAGATAACTGTCATCTTATCTCTGCATTGGTGAATAGGATTTGCTATTGAATAGATCATCTATGTTTTTGTTGTATCAAACGCTAGATAAGTGTCATCTTATCTCTGCTTAGATAGATTGGATTTGCAAGCTTCATTCACTGGCTGCAGTTGGCCATCATATGTTATGTATGCATCTGCTGGTGTGGTTAGTATTCTTCATTCATTCACTTAACCTGCAAACTATTGAGCATTAGTGGTTTAAAGCCTTGTAGGCTGAGGGTGTTCATGCGTGTCTGGAGTGAAAATAGAGTTGAAGTGGTTATCTGGCTTGAACCAAACTATCATCCATTCCAATAATTCCTAGAACAATATTGAAGATTATATGTTACCAGGCATCTCCGAGCTACAACCTAGGGGGGTTTCCTGGAGCGATAACAGTCTTATGGAATAAGTCAATTAAATTGAGAATCTCTTACTTGGCAAATTGAACCTCTCTCTTGGAATAAAATAGTACCTCCACACTTGAGAGAATGTAACTCTCACTCACTAATTTGATGTATGACAAAAGTGTAACTTCTCATTAAATGCACTTGTAACTCCCTCATTCAATTCGATTTGTAACTGTCACCAAATATACTCTCATGTCTATGTGGAACTCTCTCTCTCTCTCCCTATTTCAAATTGTAACTCCTCAAGACAAGTGTACCTCTCTCTCTATTCTTGGGATGAGTTACACCTCCTCAAGTAATTCCTCCCTCATGGAATTCAATTCTCCTATTGTTGGCTCAAGGCATGAATTCATTTTGTAACTCCTCTCCTTTCTCATCTATTCAAGCAAGAACAAGTGAGAGTTGCATGTTCATTGTGAAGAAGGAGAGTAAGTGTTGAGTGTGTGCAAAAGAAGTGTGAGAGAAAGAGCAAGGGAAGAGCTAGAGCAAGTGTAGGAGGAGATCTTCAAGCAAAGAGCAAGAACACTTCAACTGCAAGTTGATCAGTCATTGGTGACTTTATTTATTCTCGTTCTCTCTCTCTCTTTGTACTTTGCTGAACAACTGAATAAATCTAATAGAAGAAGAATCATTTGGGTTTTCCCCCTTGAGGGGTTTTGCTCTGGTCATTGGACCTAAATCTCAGTGTTTCATATTTGTGCTTGGATGTCTTCATATGATCGTTAAGTTCATGTTCTATCTACAATTATTGATATGAAAAGTTTTGAAGAAGAAATATGCATTATGAGTAATTGTAACAACATAGAACATTTAGATTTCTGCAAAATACTTTCAAGTCCCAGCTTAGAACATTTAGTTTTCTGCAAAGTACATTCAATTTTTTGCATAGAACTTTCAAGTTTCTGCAAAGAATTTTTAAGTTTATGCATCGAACTTTTAGATTTCAACATTCGAATGGGGTTGAAAAGTATTCTTAGAGATACAACGAGAAACATGAGTAACTCAGAGCTCCAATGGGAGGAAACTTAGCTTCAAGGTGCTCTCTTGATTTCACAAGTCAACAATTTTTTCTCCCCAAACTTACGATAAATGGTTAAGAGAGCTTCCCTATTAAACCATTCAATTGACACAAGTCCACTTGGAATCCTTGCAATGGCTGAGAGCATAACAAGACTTGGAGGGGAAAGATTTGTTACTTTTGCAGAAATGGAAATCTAATCTAAAACAAAAATGAAATCTAATCTATTAAATCAAATCAAACTAATCTAATTGTTTTACGACGCATGGGTTAATTTTAATCCAAAAGGCAGACCGTGACAATGAGACAACAAGCACACAAGGCCCTCTCTGGGTAAGGGGAATGGGATGCCTAGGAGACTCCCTGGCTCCCTCAAAATTACAATGGTTTTATTATGCCAGGTATCCCTTGTGAATAAAGGGAAAAAGGGACTTTTTGTCTTCTTTTACAAGTGGATAGTAATTTGTTTTTTCTTGGTGCCTTGGATGGTCCAAATTGGTGAAAATTCGGCAGCACCTTCCCTTGCATGTTTGTAAACCTGCAAAAATTCAGTGAACAAAAATGGTGAAATATGCCCCAAAACACTTTGGGAACATCCACAATATTAGTAGAAACAATATATAAAATTCCAAGTGAAAATTGAAAATTCCAAAGAAACAAAGGGGAATTTCTACTCTAAAACAACCAAGAAAAGCCAAATTTAATCAACTTTTCTTAGCTGATAGGACAACAACAAAATTTGTTGAAGAATGTAACTAGTGTCAGTCTTCATAATTATATTTGTCAAAAGAAATTTTATTATTCAAGAAAATGACTTATTAAAGCATGTGTTTCATGCTTGGGTCAATGTTTTCTAGGTCAAAGCCTCCATTGTAGGCTCCTAAGTTTTGTATCGAGTCAATGGAGTCATTGTCACTTTTATTAGACCCTTCTTGGGCTTTTGTATCATGTAAAAAGAATTATTTTTTAGTCAAAAAAGTCATTTGTCACCTCCACACCAAGTCGGCCTTGTCCTCATGAAGTTGGCTTAAATCAAGGGAATTCGACCCAACAAAAATGCTATATATAGAGAGGCAACTTGGCCTATTTGGAGCACTCACTCAACAAGTTTGATTTACAAGAAAGAGAAACCAAAAAGAGAGCGAAGTAGCTGGAGAAGAATAGAAGAAACTGGAAGACCTAAATTGAGTTTTTGGGCAACCTTTCTCTCATATGTGCGAAGTTATTGAGCTATAGCTGGGGCCGAAATTCTGTATCTAGTGCAAGTTTGAAGTTCTAAAGCTGGGGGCCGAAAATTTGTAGTATGGGGTCTGAAATTCTGGATTGAAGTTGCTACTGGGAATCTGTCACTTGGAGACTTTGACAGGGATCATCTATTGGAAGGAAGGGCTGACTTGGTGATTGGAGGAGGTCTTTGTCTAGGTCTATAAGGTCTTTGATTGTCTCATCTTGATTTGAATCTACTAGTGGAAGAGTTGGACTGGGTTTTCCCCTTGGAGGGGTTTTGCCTTGGTTGAGTGCCTACATCTTGTGTCTCTTGTTCTTGTGGTCTTCATATACATTTATTTTGGTAATTGCTTGATGAAAGATAAGCTAATAAAGAAGTAAAAAAAGCCAACATAATTCACAAGTAATTATCAAGAAAAAATAATCAAACCTTAATTCATATAAGCATTGGTTTCTCAACAAAATTAGCCTTTAGTGTGCTAGATTTGACAACAATATTTCATAAAAATGAACCAATAATTTTATGAGATTTCGTAGAATTTGTATGTAAGAAGAGAATAAAAGAAGTGGGTGGAATTTTCAAAGCATTTGGAGACTAAACTTCGTGCTTGGTGGGATTATAGCTTCTTATATGTTGAAGAACAATGGATACTCCACCCAAGGAGGATCCAATACTTCAAACTTGAGACACCTGCAACTTCTTAAAATCTTGCAAAGGGATTAGTGAAAATAGGTGAAGCTTTACATATGGAATTTGGAATAAACATGACAATCAATCTAGAAGCACATGTGAATTTCAATTCCAAAATAGAAAACAACAAAAAGACAAACAAACAACTAAGTTTGTTTATCTTCTCCTGTGGGCATAAATGCCCTTATAAAGGCCTCCTATAACAAAGAATTTCAAAGCAATGCATTACAAACAATTATACCTCACATGAGATTCAAGCCACCACACAAAGATCAATACACCATGTAGCTGCCAAAGCCTTTTTACTCAAAATGATAAGCAATTACAATAGCAACAGTGCTTCCCTAATCGTCCAACTCTTCCACACTAGCTTGCACAAGAGGGGAATGCTTTGATTTATAGAGAAGAGGGAGGAGATCCCAAAGAAGAAGACATGGATCTCAAGAAGGGTGAGAATCCCAAGAAGAGTGCGTATCTAAGAGGGCATATGTATCTCCATGAGGGAGTATGTAGGTAAGAAGGGGGAGTGAACTCAGCCTGTGCCCACTTGACTTGTGGCGTAACTTGGCCTAAACTTACTCCAACTCATCCTTATAACTCGAGAGCCCAACTCGGCCTAACTGGGAGCCAACTCGACCTTCCAACTCGGTCGCTTGACTTGGCCTCCATCTCATCGCTTAACTCGCTCTTGAGTGCTTACTTAACTCCTCTTTTGTGGTTGAGTGCCTCAATTTGACTAGTGACAATGAGAGAACTCAGCCTGTGCCCAATTGACTTGTGGTGTAACTTGGCCTAAACTTACTCCAACTCATCCTTATAACTCGAGAGCCCAACTTAGCCTAACTGGTAGCCAACTTGACCTCCCAACTCGGTCGCTTGACTTGGCCTCCATTTCATCACTTAACTCGCTCTTGAGTGCTTACTTAACTCCTCTTTTGTGGTTGAGTGCCTCAGTTTGACTAGAGACAATGAGAGACATGTTTTTGACATGTTTCCTTTTATTTAATATCCTATTTTTTTTGTCTTTCTCCTCACCTTTTTGAGTAAAATTGATATTTAATAAGGAAAAGTCAATATTTTCCACCCAAAAGGGGATACTAAGATAATGTTGGCACACTAAGGATGAAAAAATGAGTACCTACATGCCATACAAAAATTTCTAGTTACCACTTTTTCCCATTATGCGGGAAATTTTTAATTATTAAAAAATCCTATAAAAAGCTAATGCAATTCCGTGAGACTCAAGATATTGCCTAACATGGTCATATACATCGACCCTAGACTTAGAAAACGCCCCTAGGGCCTAGTTATTAAATTTTAAGACACATTCCAGCTTTGGAGCATGTGAGTGAAAAAACTCAATTAATTATTTATTGCTAAAAAGCAAGAATAATTAAGTTAAAGAACATTTTGGAGCAACTTCCTTCGTAGTTATGTCCCGAGGGGCTAAGCCTTTTACATAAGTTCATCATGCTAGTGGCATTTTTTACAATTTCCCCATGGGGTACAAAAATTGCAGAGAGAAAGAAGAGAGAAGAAGAAGGGGCAAATTTGGCTTGTAGGACTTATGGACTTGAAAATTTGATCAATGCCTTCTCCAACCTTGATGTTCTTCTTCCTATCTCTGCTAGGCACATCGGGCAGGTAACACTTCCCACATGTGCCATGCAATATCTTTTTCGGTAAGGTGAGGTATTAAGTGATCCTTGACTCCATCAAGAATGATCAACTTGGCCTTCACATTGGCTTTGTTATGCTAAGCCAAAGTGTTGGAAATACTGAGAGGGGGGTGAATCCGTATTTCTTTTCAATTATTGTTTTACCAGTTAAAACATTTATATTCAAAACACAAAATGAACAGCAAGTATCAATGCTTTTATTAATATAATCTTTGCAATAAAATAGATACAATATGTAGATGGTTGCAATCAGTTGCCAAGCACCAACTTGGACTTTTGTGAGGCTCCAACCTCCTGAGCTCCAACTCTGTTTCGCCAAGGCAACAATCTTGGACTTAAGAGCACCAACTCCTAAGGACTTCTATCCTTCTAGTTCTTGAGACACCAGTCCCAAGGACACCAAACCTTCCTACTTCTGAGGCACCAACCCCAAGGACTCCAATCCTTCTTACTTCTGAGGCACCAACTCCAAGGGTTCCAACCCAATCTTGTCAAGGCATGTTTGATAGTGATGTTCTGCTCTCAGAACTCTTCTTTACTGAGTTCTGTCTATTTATAGCTTCACTGTAGTCTCCATGCTACAACATCAATGACAACCAGTTTCTTATGAAGGAGTCTTTACAACTCTTCATACTGCCCACACAGAGTCTCCAATAGCCTTCATGACCTCTGATAATGTCTCCACACAGCTTTAGTGAGTCCACTGTTAGCTGCACTAAGCTCTGCATAAGAACCAACTTTCTGTTCAAGCATATGTTCTTATTGTCACAGTGAATGCTTCAGCATCACTGTTTCTCTGCTGACTACTTCTCCCCTTCGACTGTCTCCTGTCCTGTTGGTCCTTCGGTCCTTTTTCTGTTCTGCTGGACCCTCTAGCCGCCTCTATTTCCTCCAGCTTATTTCAACAACGTTCAACTCCACTTTGTTCTCTGTTTTTCCTGTTTTATGCATTCCTGATGCCTCTGTCTATCAGTTTCCCCTTTCCGCTCGCTCTTTGGCTTCCTCCTCGATCTCTGTAGTTTCCTTTCCCATGTTTGATTCTTTAGCTTCCCTCCTTGGTTGCTGTGGCTTCCTCTGTCTCTTTAGATTAGCCACTCCTTCACGGACACGTTAATACAAAAGAGCAAGCCGTATTACAAAGGAAATGATGCTCATTAACCAATATCAGAGAGAGCCCTTTTTTTCTTTAATAACGTTCAGACATAGGACTTTATCATTTTACGGAGAGACTGTATCAGCAGGACGGACCCACATGCCACGTCCCAATCGCAATTGCAATCGACTTTCGTTCAGGCCTCCTGAACTATCGAAACCGTTATCATAAACCTTTTGGCCCAAAAACCCTATGCAATACAATTACTGAAATACATAGGAAAATTATGACCGAAACTCTAAAGGGCGGACTTCAAATTTTTTATGCCCGCATTAATACCTGTATCGGGTCTGTAGTGTAATCGCAATCGGTAGTCGCAACTTGTTGTGGTCCTGTATAGGTTGAGCCCATAACATCGCCGATGGTCAATGGCCCTGCTGGACTTGACATTGTATTGAGCTGTGCTACAATCGGACCATCGGGTCCACAACATATATCGCAATTGGCGCTTTCGAAGCGGCAAGGCCTTAAGCTCTTGCAATATGGCAGGCGACATACAATAAACCATTTCATAATGTGCAGCGGGCCCGTTATATGGGTGTGTGTGTGTGTGTGTGTTGCAATTCGCAAGTGTTAATGTGGTAAGGCTTAGAGCCCAAATATAATGATATATATGAAATACACTTAAACCCGCTTTGAAGCACTTACCCAGACTTCACCTATTTATACACTTGGACATATATGTCGTCGGGTCCGCACATATATATCCAATTGGGGGTTTTGGGGTGATGGCATATAACCGAACCCGCCAATTACAATATCGCCGATCCGATAGTGTATTCCTCTATATCTACACTATTCTCCACTTCGATAGTGTATTCAGATACAACTATGAATTCTGCCTTCGATAGTGTAAATGCCTATATATATGTGTTTGCGCCTCCGATAGTGTATTTGCATGTATATACACTATATTATATACAACTCCACTCCTTTTAACTCTTCTGCTCTTCTTTATGCTCTGCTCCTTTAACTCTTTTGCATATATGTATTCCGCTCTTCTTTGGCTGACATACATTATTCCCGATAAGACTCTTTGTCATGTATTACTCCAGATAATACTCCTCTTGAGCTCCGATAGCTCTGTTTTCTCCTCTGATGGCTCTGTCTGCTTTTTGCTCCTCCAATATGCTCTCCAATAGCTCTTTTTTCTTCGTTTGCTCCTTCGATATGTTCTTCTTTGGCATATATATATGGCTCCTCCTGTAGCTCCGATTGTGGCTCCTCTAGCTTGGCAATGTCTTTCAAAGACCTCCTATGATACCTTCATACCTTGATGGCTTCTGCCTTTTCCAATATGCCTCTCTTGCTCTGATATTCTGCAATATGCTTTGATATGCCTCTTTTGTTAACTCCTCCATTAACAGACTCTTGCTTATGGCTTGGCTATCCTGATGGCCTTGCTCCTGTGTCTTCATGGATCTGCTCTGCTTCCCGTTGGCTTCATATCATCATCTAGTATTTAGAATATTGCCATATTGACGTCAATGACAACCTAGGTCAACAATCTCCCCCTTCGTTATTGATGGCAATATTCTTCTTTTCTCCCCCTTTGACATCAATGGCAAAGGAGTGCTCTTCTTTTTACTCAAGATAGAAGGATTGATGCTTTATCATCAATTAGTGCATTATTCCCTCTTCATGTCTCAGAACTACTTTATCATGGCTTCAACAATGTTTAAAGATGCTCTACTTCAATGCTTTCAATCAGATTGCAAATAGCCATACACCAAGTGTCCAAGTCCAGGTTTTTATGCTTCAATCCATGTTGTTATCTCCATAGTCAGAATTGAGAGGCCTTCATAGTTCGAATCAAGAGAAAATGCCACTTAAATTTTCTTTCTTTCCATCTTTCTTCAGATCCGAGTTCCTTTGTGTTTCTGTGCTTCTCCTTAAGTCACTGCCATCCAGTATTCAACATCATTGCATTTAGATTAGATGGTGAGAGGTTGTGCTCTGATACCATGTTGCTATATAGCTTAATACTATATCGCGTCCAACAGTTTTCCCTTTAATTCTATTATAACCCTCGTATAATGGAAATATACCCAAACACACGGGAACTAGCATTTTCCGCTTTTTCATAGCCTTGGCGCGTTTATCGATGCTTACCTTTTTCCGGATCAATCCTCCACTGTAGATCCTACCATCCCATCTGACGATTAATATTACACCCAACCATCAAAGTTGCTTGGTGATCCTGCACCATAGATCAAAACCTTATTTGATCCAACGCTCGACAACGATATCGGGTGAGTTATATGCACGAGGATTACTCGCCTGATAAGGCGGTTTCCTCTCTCCTTCTCCTGCCACGTGTCAGTCGATGAATGGTATCGACTGATCAGCCCTAAATACCATTCACAACCTTGAGTCCGCCCGAAAACTGCTGCCATTGTTACAAACCTGCCAGTTAGCTATTGAACGCGGATACGATGTCATATTAAGGGTTGTTGCTATATTTTCTAAGTGACCAGTATTAGCGTAAGTTATATTTGACTGCACAACATTCTCCTTTCTATGAGCCATCTTTTCCTTGTGTTCTTGTACACATCTCGACAAGTTATTTCCGCTAGCAGATTTAGATATTCAATCTGTGATTGTCTTTTAAATTCATTTTGCTGATTTGCATTTTCTTGCAATGCTTCAGTTTTTGTTATATGCTGCCACCTGCTCTTACTTCAAACTCCATTCCAGATGTATCTGTTTGTTTGAAGATTGCCTCTATTAGTGTCCATAATTTATCTGTTCTCACATTAAATTCATGAGTCAAGACATTTAACATTTGTACTATTAACACCATAGTGATTTGCCTATTTCTCTTAGCATTAGATGACCTTCTCTGTTGCTCCAAATACTACTTAGTGATTAAGTGGAAAGCATTCTTTAACAACAATCCAAATAATGGTTATAGGATCATGTTCTTCAATGGAATACTCCTGAGAACTGATCTTTATCAAAGAATGACTGTTAATATATCTCAACAAGGATTTCATAGGGATCTTTTCACTAATAGTCTCTGCAATAATGATCAAGAATCACAGGCTCCCCCTAACTGTATGCATCATCTCTTTCGGCAGAGGCTTCCCATCAAATGCTTAGATTGTCAAAATTTAGGTCAATGACATGTGCTGTGGGCTGGAGAGTTCAAGGGACTTTCGGATTGTATTTGCTTCCTTCTCCATACTTGTGTAACTTTCTTCTTTTGCATGGTTCTAGCTTGTGTAAGAGCCCAAGTTAAGTTACAATCACGTGCCATATGACCAATGTTATGACCCTTGAAGCATTCTACATTGTTCATGAATAAGAGTTCATGATTTCTTCCTGCAAAATTGTTTCTTGGAGATTGCTGGGGACCACAATATCTATCTTTATGATATGCTTTACAGTCTTTTGCCATGTGACCAAAGTTTGTACAGCAACAATAATAACCAAAAAATGAACTTTGGTACTTGGGAGAAGGAGATTTCCTTGATGTACTTCTGAAGCCTTTCGGCCTTGAGATCCTTTGATGCTAAACAATGGCTCTCGCATCTTTGACATCATCTACATTTCTTCTTGGAGCAGGATTTCCTCCATTGTAGCCTTGATGTTTCTCCTTGCCTTTGCTGGAACAGGGAGCATTACCATTTCTTTCTGTCTTCTTCACATCCCTTTTGTTTGAAGCATTATCATTCTTGTTTGAGGATTCACCTGCATACCCGAGACCTGATTTATTAAATGGACATCTGTGATAGCTGAGCATGTCATCCAAGGCTTGAGAGCTCTTCAAGATTTTGTTCATCCCTTCAACCTTTTTCCTGAGGAAGATAATCTCTTCTTCAAATCTTTCACACTCATTGTTCTTCTTAGCAAATTGTTTGTCAGTTTCTTCCTTGATACGAGTAGCTTCATCTGCTTCTATTTTAAGGGAGATGATATCTGTCTTCATTTTGAAGATTTCTTCATTCTTTGCTTTTGGTTGACATATCATGGTGTTTCTTTCCTTTCCTGCTTCATCAACCTATCCTTCTATGACTTCCAATGCTTCCATGGTCTTTTCAGCTCCTTGTGCTTGTTTCCTTGCTTCTTGTAGTTGAGATTTGAGAGAGGAGACCTCTACCTTGTACTGACCAATCTCTTCTTCAAGTTTATTCAAGCTCTTGTGCCTTTGTTCAAGTTGACTTGACAAGGTATCTTCCCGTTTCTTTGCTTTATCCAATTGATTTGTCATGGATATGACTTCTTCATGATGCTTTCTTTTGCTTTGATGAAATTCCTTCTTAAGCTTAGCAAGCTCTTCATCCCTTTCTTGTACTTGAAGCTTGACAAGGTCAACTTTACCCTTGTTTGATCTTGGTCACCAACTAGTGCTATCTTTTTAAATTACTCATTTTCCTTTTTCAAATTGTTAATCTCTTCCATGGCAGCCATAAGTTGAGCGAGGAGATCTTCTACAAAATCTTTTTCATTCTCTTCATCTTCTAGGTCTGCTTTGGCCTTGATGTCATCATTCTCATTTTTAGCTTCTATGATGGGTTCTGGATTTCCTTCTTGATTTCCGTCATCTTCTTGACTGATGGTCATGGTCAATGCTCCTTTTGAGTGAAGGTCATGAAGTTTGTCCCATATACCCTTTGCTGATGAATATCTTCCTAGAGGCAATCTGCAAGTGTTAATGTGGCAAGGCTTAGAGCCCAAATATAACGATATATATGAAATACACTTAAACCGCTTTGAAGCACTTACCCGGACTTCACCTATTTATACACCTAGACATATATGTCGTCGGGTCCGCACATATATATCGCAATCGGGGGTTTTGGGGTGATGGCATATAACCGAACCCACCAATTACAATATCGCTGATCCGATAGTGTATTCCTCTATATGTACACTATTCTCCACTCCGATAGTGTATTCGGATACAACTATGAATTCCGCCTCCGATAGTGTAAATGCCTATATATATGTGTTTGCACCTCCGATAGTGTATTTGCATGCATATACACTATATTATATACAACTCCGCTCCTTTTAACTCTTCCGCTCTTCTTTATGCTCCGCTCCTTTAACTCTTCTGCATATATGTATTCCGTTCTTATTTGGCTGACATACATTATTCCCGACAAGACTCTTTGGCATGTATTACTCCCGATAAGATTCCTCATGAGCTCCAATAGCTCTGTTTTCTCCTCCGATGGCTTTGTTTGCTCTTTGATCCTTCGATATGTTCTTCTTTGGCATATATATATGGCTCTTCCTGTAGCTTCGATTGTGGCTCCTCTTGCTCCAATGTGGCTCCTCTGGCTTGGCAATATCTTTCAAAGACCTTTTGTGATACCTTCATACCTTGATGGCTTTTGCCTTTTCCAATATGCCTCTCTTGCTCTGATATTCTGCAATATGCTTTGATATGCCTCATTTGTTAACTCCTTTGTTAACAGACTCTTGCTTATGGCTTGGCTATCTTGATGGCCTTGCTCCTGTCTCTTCATGGATCTGCTCTGCTTCCCGTTGGCTTCATATCATTATCTAGTATCTAGAATTTGCCATATTGACATCAATGACAATCTGGGTCAACACAAAGTTGTTGCATTAGTCAGTGCCTTGATCTAGGTGTTGGCATAATCCCATGAAGAAAACAGTGATAGGATTTCTAGAAATGTGGATAAGAGGTGGGATCATGGAAGGAGGAGTGACAGGGTTGTTTGTGATGTGCTTTGTACTCATTATCATACCACTAGATAATAGGGATATATTTGGACTTTTGAGAATGGGATGATGAATTGGTGGTATGGGGATAGGAACTAAGGGTTGCTTCCAAAATAGTTGAACAGAGATGGGTGTCTTTGGAGGAGGTTGACTCAAGGTATGTAAATTGGGAGTGGGGAAAGAGTAGTGGGTGGAGGTGAGAAGATCAGGCATCTGGGTCACCTTCGTCAAACAAAATATTGGTTCGAGGGGCCCTCAAGGTTGGGGGGAGATCAATTTGGAGGGAAATGGATAGGAGGGTATGTCAAGGATAGGGATAAGGATACTTAAAAGTTAGTTTCTATAAAGGAGAACACCTTGGCTACCTAGGGCATAGTTAAGCACACTAATGCCGCCCCCCCACAGTGAGGGAGACATAGGGGTCTTGAACCCAAAGAAGAATCATTCAAGGAGTTGGGACACTAGAAAGTTCCATGACTTGATGACATTTTGCCATGAGAAAGCTCAAAATCATTTTGTAACAATTACCATTCATGTTGTGTATTGCATAAATTCGTTGCTTGATTCTCTACATATAATTTCAATTAATACATTGATTATTGTTTTCCTTAACTACTATTGCAAAATTGAGGTCAATTCAACCTTTGTTTAACAACAAATGTTATTTATATTGTGTTGAATTACGTGGCATTGTAGTAGGGTTTGACAAGCAATGTTGGCATTGAACTTGATTGAGGTTGTTGCATTGCGATGAGTAGATGCCTCCTTTGGTTTGAATCAATATTCAACTTTAAAATGTGGTGTGAGAATCTTAGGTCGTGATATGGTTTCAAAAATTATGATATGGATTTATAAAGTAGGTGGGGACTCATTTTCTCATGTTTTTCAGTGAACTAGTTAGCAACATCATAAATGTTTCCTTGATGATGGACCAAATTGATGGTTCAATATATTGGTTTGGAAAATAGCATGTAAGTTATTCTAAAAGGGTAAAAAACAGATCAATTTTGTTGGAATCAACCAAATCAAACCAGAACCCTCTTTGGATTGGTTTGGGGTTTTTTCGGTCAACCATACCTCCAAAGGCACCAAATAGGCTTCAAATCAGTTCAGGGACCAATTCTTTTCCCGTCCCTCATCTTGATGGAAGGAATTAAATTTCCCCTTTGCTCCTAATCTCCTGCATTTGCTTTTCAAAGTGAGTAAGTCATTAAAAAAAGAAGAAAACAAAATTTAAAGGCAACTTTTCCTAGACCATGTGTGGCTTGTTCCAGACTGGTTTGGAACTAAACCAATAATGTACCAAACTAGTAGGTTCGATTTTTCCTCATGTAAGATGTTGAATTCCCCCTTTTCTCTCTATCCCTTGCTTTTGCTTTTCAAAACAAGTAGAAAAGGTAAAAAACACCAAATTTTATTGGCAGTTTGTCCCAGACCTTATGCCACTTGTCCTAGATCAGTTTTGGTTTGTTCCATAATGAATTGGTCCATCACAGGCCATGTAGGTTGTGGAATAAGTTGCCTATAAAATCTGATTTCTTGACTTTTTTTGAGTCATTTTGAAAAAATAACAAAGGGATTGAGAACAAAGGATAAATTCAACATCTTCCATTGAGTTGAGGAGGGTAAATCAAGCGTTTCTATCACCGTTAGCAAATTTATTATGGAGAGAGATTGATGCCATTGATACTATGGGAAGTTAATGGAAATTGTGCGAAACAAACTTAGAATTTTCAAAAGAAAAACGAGGGCTTTGCTCTTGACCTGCCTTGTAGTGGCATAGAGAGGCCGCAAGGGGATTGTTGCTTTCCTAACCCCCAAAATGGCCCTTGAAAGTAAAAAACCCCTGGAGTATCATCTTGAATGAATAATAATCAAATAGGGAGGATAGAATCATATTCCGTTTTGGCTATAGCATGTAGACTCAGATAAGTTGTTAACTAACATAAAATTCTTGCACATGTGTCATAGAGTCTATTTTGGCAAATAAATTCACTTAAATAAAGAGTACAATATGGGCAAGATAAATGGTTTGGAATTTTGAGTGTGCATGACTATATTTTTTTCCTTATACATTTTCGCATTTCATGTATTTTTTAATAAACCATTTTATAAATTATAAACTGGTCCTGTTTCGATTTGAGTTGGATCGACATCCAATTAGACCCTTGACCTATTTCAACTTTAACTTTGACTTCTAAAACATTGTTTCCAAAAGGCTTATAAATGAATCGATGTTATTGGAATTGGCTGAACTAGACTTGAACCCTCTTTGGGTTATTTTGGGGGTTTTCTAGTTGGAATCGTTTACTCAAACCATTTTGACCAATTTTGTCTTGAATTGGTTGGTTTCGTACAAAATTGGTGCAATGCTGACTGGTTTTATACCAACATAACACCACTCATGAAAAAGTAATAGCAAAAACAAAAGCCCTAAAATTGATCTAAATTTTGATTTTCCTATATTTAATGATGAAACATTTGCTTCCTTTCTAGATCGGTGAATCCTATGATAAGGATTCCACCAGAGAAACTTGAGGATCTTTCATATCCTCACCCAACAAATGTTTCCTTATTGACTATTGTACGAGGATCCTAGTCGATGATGACCTCTACTTCTTTCTATAAGTATCACTTGAGATTTCAGTGAGGTTTCCAAGAGCTCTTATTCTTCGTAATCAATAGAATTTATTCCAGACATTCTTTCTGCCTCGCATGTCAAGAGCTCTTACTTCTGATGCTTCTATCATGATGCTATTTTCTAATTTGATGCATCCTATCTTATTTACACTACTTCCTATCTATAAATTACAAGTGAAAAGTATCTTCTAGTGAAGAAGATCATCTCAATCATAGTAGAGGTGATTTACTTCTTCCTTCTTAAGTTTCTTTGTCTCAGGTTCTTTCACTTCCTCTGTAATATGGGCTTCTTCCCTATCCCTCTTGTCCTTATTACGTTTAGGACAATCTCTTCTATAGTGCCCAAGTTTTGACAACCATAGCATCTTATCTTTTAGCTATGTTCTTCTTTTTCTTTGGAGGACCAAACTTTCCAATTACCCTTTTATTCTTGTCATAGCAGCATATGCTTGATTCTGTCATTTGATCCTACATCAACTTTTGCCTTCAGTTTGGTTTCTTTGATCTTACAGAGTGACCATAAATCTTGAAATGGAGTAATTTCTTTCTTCCCATATAAACTTGAAGTGAAGTTACCCCACTCTTCCGGTAGTGCATTTAGTATCATTGTGGCCATCTCTCTATCAGACATGACTTCTCCTAGCTCTTGAAGTTGATCTCGAATTTCTGATATCCTCATGAAGTATGAGGTTATTCCTTCTTCCTTGGATAATTTCAGTTTGTAGAGTTCTTGCCTTAATGAGATTACTTCTCCAGCAGTACTTACAACAAACAACTCTACCAGTTTGTCATATATAGCTTTTGTAGTCTCCAACTTTGATACATATGGGATTAGAGAGTCTTTTATAGATTCTATAAGAATCCTCTGGGCTCTTAGTTCTCCCTTCATGAATCTAGCATGTGCTTGAGTATCTTCCTTTGGAGGCTGGGTTATCGACCCCTTAATGTGATCCATGACATCATTCTCAATAAGATTTAGGTCTGTGCTTTTCTTCCATGCAAGGTAATTTGCATCCCTAACCAATTTATTCCTTTCCTTGCAAAAAGACATTTTGATGTTATTAGATATAGTCATAGAATTACTTGAGTGATTGTTGCTTGTTTCCTCCTTAATCTTGACGTTGATAGAGGATTTGCTTCTTGAGTGATTGATGAGAGGGAGCTTGATTCACAATCCTTCTTGAATGTTCTAGTTTCCTTTCTTGAAGATGGTTTCAAGACTCTTGCTGGTGTAGATTTCTTCGATCTAGGGTTTTGAATATTTTGCGCTCGGTAGCCCTTGAATGTGCTACTATCCTTTTTCGAGGCTTGATGTCTTCTTGATTGAATGCCCTTTCTTGATTTCAACACCTAAGCTCCGATACCATGTTGAGAAATCTAGGGCATGAATAGTTAAAAGATTTCTCTGCTTGATAATTGCTTGTGATATACTTTTACTTCTTAGCTTATAGTCTTTTCTTCGTTATGTTATTAGTGTTCTTTTCATCAAGACAATTACCAATATGCACAATAAAAGACAAGTGACAATATGTAGGCTTGTCAGCCAGGGCCAAAACCTCACACCTCTTGAGAGGAAAACCCGATCAAAATTCTTCTTCTAGATCTTCAATTGATGAGTACCAAGACCATGACAAAGACCCTTGACTCTAGTATCCTCCCAAGAACCTTGTCGCTAACCTTGAAGCTCTGCCTCTTCCCTTTCTCGACTTTCTTTGAACTGCTCTCCTCGGCTCCTTCTAGAGAAACTTGGTCTCTATCCTTCACACTGCTCTTTCTCGTTTTCCTCTAGGAAACTTGATCTCTATGATCTCACTGGCTTCCTCTAGAGAATCTCGGTCTCTAGATCTCTATCACGGTCACCCAAAACAAGTATCCCAAAAGAACCCTTCCTTTGCTGACCCCAGAAGAATCCTTTCTTCGCTATCCCAGAAGAAACCTTACTTCATTAACTCCAGAAGATACTTCTCCTTTGCCATGCCTAGAAGAGACTCTCCTTCGCTTGCCCAGAAGAATACCTGCTTCGCTGCCCTAGAAGAATTCCTTCTTCGTTGACCCAAAAGAATCCTTCCTATATCTTCTTCTCATTTCTCTTTGTAGCCTCTTCTTCTTCGCACTTGACCAAATTCTTGTTGAGTTGCTTGCCTCAAAGTGAGGCCGAGTGTGGCTATATATACACCTCCACACATGTCCTTTAGGCCGACATGTTTACTAGTGTTTAGGCCGACTTCTTCTAACATGTTCTTCCATCGTTGTAGGCCGACTTCTTCTAACATGTTTTTCCATCGTTGTAGGCCGACTTGAAGAGCATATGTGACAAGGTCTTAGAGGATACTTTACATAAACAAGATTGACGTTTTACAAAGTGTAAGATAACTTCATTACATGACAATGACTCTATCATTTTATGACTAGATGACAAATAATTCCTAGAGACTCTCGATGGGATTCTTGACTCAAAAAAAAAATCTCTTTCTCATGAAACCCATGAAGCAAGCAATACAATAAATTTATTTTTCTTCTTTACATCTCATTACATAAAATCATAATTACGTGTCATTATGAAGACCGAACCTAGTTACACTTTTCAACATATGGTAGAGATGTTGTAATGTCCTATCTCGTCCTGTAAACATCTTGATTGGGTCAAATTACATAAAAATAAAAATAAACAAAAATAAAAAATAAAATTAAAATAATAATAATAATAATAATAATATAAGTATATATATTATTATTATTATATTATTATTATTTAATTGAAACATTTTGACTCCATCAAATTACATAAATGCAAATAAAATATATTAAAATTAAAAAAATAGTTATAATTATTATTAATAATTAAACCATCCTAGATCCATCTTAACTCTGGATCTACCAAGTGCTGAGAGGGATCAAATCTCTTGAAGGGAAAACCTCCTTAAGAGTGGAAAGAGATTTGATCCCTCTCGGTGCTTGATAGATCCAGAATTACAATGGATCTAGGCTGGTATATGTTAATGTTCAGTTTTTGGGTAAAATAGTCTATCCCACATTCATAGTTAGAAATGGTTTGCTTAATGAACACTGGTATATAAGGAGGTAAACTCCATTTTAATAAATGAATCAATTGTTTGTTGATAATATGATATATCATGTTATGTTCTATGTTGTAGGAAATGTGCCCCTTCCTTGTCCGCCCATTGTATTAGTTGTGTTTTCATATCAAAACACTGAAACACAATAAAAATGTGTTTCAATTTGTACAAAACACTCTTCATGTGTGGAAAATGCATTTTGTATGGATTGAAATGTGTTTCAAGTGCATTTCAACATTCGTATAGCACTTTTGCTCAAAAGAAAAGTTTGATTTTTCCTTAATTTGATTGTTGGGACTCACATTTTTGGTTTTAATACCTAATTTGAGGGCACCAAAAATATTGGCAATTAATGGCCATCTTAAATTCTTGAAGTAAAAGGGTAAAATGGAAAAATAAGGAAATGTTAACTTTTGAATGAAAGATAAAGGAAATGTCAACTTACGAATGAAAGATAAAGGAAATGTCAACTTTTGAATGAAAGATAAAGGAAATGTTGACTTTTAATTAAATTTTAACGTTACCATTAAATGTTTCAAGACATTTGAGAGCAAGAGATTGAGAAGTGCAACATGACAAGTTAGTTGAAGCATTTTCATCTTCAAGCAAGGAAAGGGAAGTTGCTGAAAGAAGCCTAGATGATCACATGAAGGAAGAGGTATGCATATATTTGTTAACTTTGATAGATGGATAAAGCCATGTCATCACTTAATTGTAGATAGGATAGTTAGAATGCTCTATCTCATGAGCATGATTGAAAAAAAGGAAACTCTTCCTTCTAAATGATACATGAAGGCATAATACAGTATGCCTTGAACTCTTCTATATGATGACATGATAGAATCAACATTACATGACCTCATAAAAATATGAGGTGGTTGGCAATCATTGTTCCTATGATGAAGGAACTATGTATTGAGATCCCTAGGAAGCAGTTTATGATGAAGCTGGAAGAAGAGTTCGTAAAGATGTACCTATAGTCACTTGAGATAAGATGAGTAATCAACATCTGATAACAATTAGAAGGATTAGCTATGACATCTCCATGGAGAAGGTATGAAGAACCTGATAAGTATGATGAAAAAGGAGAACCTTTATAGTAAATGTCTTGGAGATTGGTTCGAATAATATGCAAGATGTTGATGTTGTAGAAGTTGATATTATGACAAAAGGCCATCATGAAGAGGTAATTATATTTTGAAGCTCACTTTTTGATTTTGAAAGCAAGCATCTGATTGGGTTGGAACAGGGCTACCGAAAGAGGGTTGTAGGAATTCACCTACAACTAGTACACATAGATTGGATGGATGATTTTGAAAGAAACATGACTTGGAAAGTGGTAGCATTATGAAGGATAACCAGATGATGACGAAAAAGGTCACTTCCCGATGAAAAGAAAATGGCATGACTAGCATTACCTCATTCAACACTACAAAAAGGAAAGGGAAAGCGATGTAGAAGATGGCGAAGACCTACGAAGAAGTTGGCTCCATGATGAAGAAGTTGAAGTTTATCCATGACATGATGATGCAGAAAGGAGGATTCGTACAAGCAACAGATAGTACCATGATCTCCACTAAAGAGCATATAGCTGTTGTGGGAAACAAGTCCCTAGTTAGGAGGGAGCTTGGGTATATTCCTTTTATAGGAACGAGTAGATCCTCCCTAGTTGAGAAGGAGAGATAGACACATCATTCTTGTCTTCATATGATGAAGAAAGAATGGAGGATTGGGTAAGCATCTGAAACCAATACCGGTACTCTTTAAGGATGAGGTAAGGCATCCAATATGCAAGAGTAGTCGAAGAGGAGATTCTTGAAGGATGTGTAAATCCAAGACAGGAATGGTCCTAAAAGGACATACCTTGTGAACATCTGGATGGGGTATGAGCCTTGAGAGACAATGATGAAGGTGCCTACAAATGATGAAGTTGGTCTTGTGAAGGAAATTCGTACCCCTTGGAAGCCTATATATAAGTGCATTCAACCTCATTTGAAGAACACATCAAAGCAATTCAATAAAGCAAGAGAAGAAGTTCGATTACAAGAAGAAAATGGAAAGAAGGAAAGAAAAGGACAAAGAGCAAGAAGAAGAAGAAGGAAGAAGCTGGAATCGAAGTTTTTGGGTCTCTATCTCTCACATGTGCGAAGAAAATCTAGGGCTTTTGAAGCTGCGAAGTTGCTGGAAGCTGCTAGGTCGAAATTGTTGGAGAAGTTGCTAAGTCGAAGTTGTATGAGAAGCTGGGGGTCAAAGTTGCATGAGAAGCTGGGGGTCAAAGTTGTAGGAGAAGCTGGGGGTTGAAATTGCAGTAGTAGCTGGAAGGCCGAAAATCTGTTGCTGGAAGCAATGTTGCACGAAGCGGAAGCGTTTTTTGGAAGCGGGGACGCCGAAGCGTCATTTTCCAAAAATCTAGGAAGCGAAGCGTCCGTGGAAGCGTCTGCTATATATATATATATATATTTATATTTTTTTGCATTTATACTCAAAACAAACATCCCAAATACCAAATTAATTTTAGAAGACATGAAAACATGCATATTTTTGCATAAATCAAGATAGATATGGCGTCCATGATTCCATTGTAGTTACTAGTATGTACAACAATCATTCATATTCTAGCTATTACAAACATACATCAAATTTTTAAGCATTAAAACATAAAACATTTAAGCATATTATAAAACATAAAACATAGAGCATATTATGATTTATCTAGCAAGTGAGCAACTGTCAACATTTGTCATGTCCAAAGTTCAAATACTAATGTTTACAAAATATGTCACTTGGTCACCGCCAAGACAAAAAAGGTTCAAAATTCAAATTCACAAGTCTACAAGTCTAATGAGTAATCTATGACAAAAAGTAGTAGATTGTGAATATATCTACTAATCTCTCCTCCTTCCACCATGAAGAGAACGTGGTGGCGGGCCTCCACGTGGTGGCAATGAAGAAGATGGTGCCTATGGAAGTTGTGGCACTGAAACTGATGAAGAAGAACCCCCTGCTGTTGGTGTTGAACCATGGAACCTAGGAACCAAGGGACCAGATGGGGGTAGGGGTGGCATATTATCAACACGATCATCATCATCCTAGAATCTCTCAAAAAATTCATGCAAAAAAAACACTAGTTAACAAAAAATTAAAAACATGAATTAGAGAAATGCTTTATAAGGAAAAATTGGAAAATTCATACCACAATGGACATACCTAGATAAGAGCATCCTCTAATTGCTCTAATCGCAACACTCCATCCTCCAAATTGGGCTCCTCTAGATTCTTGTCCTAAATCAACAAGTCTTTATTAGACTTTGCATCTTCATAGTAATGGGACAACAATCACAAGTTGTAATGAACATAAACCAAGCTCTTTGCCCGGTCTAAACTCAACCTATTCCTTTTAACACTGTGGATGAAAGAATAAGAGCTCCAACACCTCTCTGCAGAAGAAGTGTTTACCACCTGCGATAGCACCCGCAATGCCAAAGCCTGTAGAAGTGGAGTACCCCCTCCATGCATGTTCCACCGATCAAGAGAAGAAAAAGTCTCTCGATCTTTAATTGCATGCATGCTCCCAAATGCACCAGTGTTAAGTGTATAGTTGCTCACCTGTCTCCGTACCAATGCAGCGGCGTCCTCATCAGGGATTAATTTACTCAATGCAGCCATATATTTTTTGTGAACCTCCTGATCTTGGTGTGGTTTTCTCCTGCTCCCCCCCCCCCCCCCCCAGGTGCTGGTGTTGAAAGCCATGATGGATGATAGTATTTAGGTGTCAAAATATACGCTAATGCATGCAATGGAACATTTAGCATTTCCCATCAGTTTTCCACCTCTGCACGAATATAATTGTACAAGGTGCTATCTCTAGGCTCAACAATGTCTTTAATCTGCCCCAACATGCTATCCATTTGCTCATACACCTCCCCAATTACTGATCGATATGAATCTGCAAACTTGATCATGTAATAAATTGGTTTGGTGAATTGCAAAACATATTTAACCTATGCCCAAAAGTAACTGTCAAGAACAGTGTCCTTGACTGCATTAGCACCATCTATGTCAGTGTTAATTTCATCCCATGATTCAGCACACACCAAATGAGTTAAAGCTTGTCTCACCTTCACTAGCCGCCTAAAGGTGAGGTAATAACTCAAATCTTGTCTTTGCATTTTAAGCAACTGCAACTTGGAGTAAGTGCCATAGAAGTAGTTTACCCTTGTATGCCCTGTGATGAATTTAATGAGCTGCTTCCCTCTCCTGTAAAGCTCAGTAATCCACCCACATTCTTTGTGCTTCACAATATCATGCATCAAAAGGTTCAATGTATGAACCAGGCACCCAGACCAAAAGATGTGTGGATAAGTACGCTCAATAATTTTTCCTGTTGCCTTACAATTTGTTGCATTATTTGTGATCACTTGAACCACATTATTCGGACCAACATCTTTGATTGATTTCAATAGGAGATCTGCAATGTTTTGTGCAGATGCAGTGATGGAGGAGGAGTCATGACATGCAATAAACACTGCACCACTAGAAGAAACACCAAGAACATTTATCAAATGTTGGTTTCTAATATTTGTCCACCCATTTGATACAATGGATACCCCAGAATCTACCCACTCATTTGTAAAACGTGTCAAAGCTCTTTGAACCTTAGTTTTTTCTCTTTCTAATAACATTGTTCTAGCTTTCTCATAGTTGGGGGCCTTGTATCCTTTTGGGGCTTCATTGATGGCCTTTACCATTTCATGCCAATAGGGAGAGCGAAGCACATTGAATGGTACACCGCAAGCACAAAGAAAACGAACTATCTTTCCATCCACATCATCCCTCCCAGCAACATTAAGGAAATCCCCTATTGTTCTTCTACCTCCAGAGCTTGCAGAAGTACCATGAGGAGATGAGCAACTACCAAATTTAGAGGTTGCACTTGATTCAGAATGAGTTTTTGTTTCTTGTTTTTTTGTTGTGCAGCGATCTCTATTTGGATGTATTTTCTTCTTCTTCAGTTGAAATGTTTGGGCAAATTTGTACCCCCACAGGACCCTTTTTTTCATCACTGTCTAGCACCCCACAAAGATGCCTCCTCAGACGGGTATATGAACCACAATATGGTTTTCCTCCATGACAACCATGAGGGCACACAAATTTGTAAGATCCACCACCCTTTCCCCTATCAAGTTTGGTCACGTAGTTCCACAAGGGTGTTGATGTAGCTTTCCCATCTTGTGTTTCAGTATCCCCTTCAGGTTCATCCCCTTCCTCTTCAAACCCTTCCTCCTCATCATACATTGGGTCACTCATATTGGGACCACTGTCCTCTTGTGTTTCTTCCCTTCTATTCCTATTCCCTTTTGCCATCATTAAAACCAAGAGTGGAATGATACATAGAAGCCAAAAGAACACCATCTTGGAATATGGATATAGGTGGTGGACAACCTGTAAGTAAAGGAGCAAGTAGAAACAATGGGAAAGAGTAGGAGAGGGAGGAGAAAAATACAAAAAAATTGTCAAAAAAATAAGGGAGTTTGGGGTTTGAACTTACCTCTTTAGCTCTTGTAGATGAAGTCCTCCAAGCTCTTGTTCCAAGCTCCTCCTCCTTTTCTTAGCTCTTCCTCCTTCACTCCTCCAATCTCTCCTCTCTTCTCCTCTCCTTTCCTCTCTTCTCTTCTCCTCTCCTCTCTTCTCTTCTCCAACTCTCATAAACTCAAAGTGAGAAAATGAGGAATGAATGGGGGCTTTATTCTTTTCATTCCTCACCTTAACCTCACTCTAACCTCACCCTAACCCACCCCCTTTATGCTAAGTTAACATAAATTAAAAAAAAAATTGTTTTTTTGCCTTGCGCGCGGCCTTTTTCCTGAAGCGTACGCTTCCGTACGCTTCCTCCTCTGAAGCGCCGTACTAAGCGCGCTTCGGAGGCCTGGAAGCGGCGCTTCCAAATTCGGAAGCACCGCTTCCGGCCAAGCTTCCTAGGCGCTTCCGTACGGGACGCGCTTCGGGGCTTGGAACCGGGGGGGGGGGGGGGCGCTTCGGTGCAACATTGGTTCCAACATGACTATTCTTATCTTGGACTCCCTAGTCCTTAAAGAATATCTGTCCTTACGATTACTATTATCTTAGATGCCCTATCTCATCCTCAAAGAGTATCAGATGCCAGATGATTACCCAATTCTCCATTCTGTCTTCCCAAATGAAGACCATAATGTTGTGTCTATCTCTCTCTCTCAATTAGGGAGGATACCAAGTTTCTATTAATCAAGAAACTTGTTTCCAACCTCCCTCTTAACTAGGGACCTACAACAACTCCTCATGTGGAGATCATGGAACAACCAACTACTTGAAGAGCTCCTTCCTTCGATGTCATGAATTTCTTCTTTGTCATGGAGTCTTCATCTTTTGGGACTTCTTCATAGGGCACAGACCATCCATCACTTTCACGAGTCAGTCATGTCATCATTCCTTCCATTTGAAAGTGATCTGTATCTGGCATTGCTTCATGTCATCATTCCTTCCATTTGAAAGTGATCTGTATCTGGCATTGCTTCATGTCATGCTGCCTTCTTTGGAAGGTTCTTACAATCACCTATCTTCCCTTGACAACCTTGCATAAGCCCATCCAGCTATTATGTTCAAAATAAGCAATACTTAAATCAAAATTACCTTTCTGATGATCCTTCATCAAGACATCTTCTTGTTTGCATTAGCATCCTACATACATGTTGACATATCTCCCAAACATTTCTATTGTCAAGTGTCTCCAACTTTATTAGACTTCCATCAGAGTCTTTACATCTTTATGGGAAATGACACAGTCAAATCTTTTAGTTCTTGGATGTTGATAGCCCTCTTCCATGGTTGCACAGTCTACGATCTTCTTCCTTCCTTTCTTCACTTGATTCCTTCCCACGAGCTTCCATGTAATATTCCTAATTAGCCATGGCTAATTGGAATATTTGATTTTGCTCAATTTTGCCTTTTATAGATATTTGTAAATAAAAAGGTGAGGAAAAGGGGACATAACTCACTTTTAGAATAAAAGTCGTTTCCTAGTAGCACAACGTTGTGACTTAAAGGGGAGCCAAGGGGGCCGAAGGACCACGCAGAGATGGGGCCCACGCAGACACTTGGAGGAACTCCGCAGATGGGAAAAGGAACATGTGGCAAGAGGAGATTACGTTGGAGGGGCTGAGCCTTGGGATTGAGAGAGGCCAATGCTATAAAGGAGAGAGGAGCCTCCTCATTTTGGCATCTAGTTATGAGCATTTGAGCTAGTCACTTCGACTTGGAGCACGCTGGCTGTTTAGCCTGTTTGCAGCACTGTTTAGTGCACTGAGTGTCTCCGTTCGGAGATCTAACCCTTAGCCCCGGGGGACTTCGAGTGCCTACTCGGGCAAGGTAGTTTCAGTAGTCTTTTTGCAATAGTTTTGATCTTTGGCATTGAGGTGGAGTTGAGCATTGGATGACAGCATAGTCTTGAGAGAGGGACGCAGTTCTTCTGGGGCAGTTCCGGATTGGGGGTTTGTGGAGGAGTTGAGCTGGGAGATTGAGCAAGAGATCAACTCTTCCATATTGGAGGAGTCTGGCAGAATTTCAGGCTGTATTTTGGAGGATTCTACTCAGTGGCAGCGCAGAGCCTTGAGGGATTGTGTGATTCCCCAAGGGGGCGATTTTCGGGGGTCGTCCATTTCAAAAAATCTTTCTGGGTTTTTCTGGGTTTTCTGAGTAGAGGCTGATTCCAGAGTTTCGGCATTTTCTGAGGAGGGGAACAACCCCAAACCCTCATTTGATTTCCAATAGTAACAACAACACGACAGTTTCCCAACAACATCCACGCAATTCAGAGAGAGGCCATTCCTTTGCTATTCTGAGTGTATTTCTTCGCTTGCCTGGTGCAAGTCGAGGTGCCATCTTTCTGATCACCTCTTGTACTCATTCCATTACTCAGTATAATAAAATGGCTTAGCATTTCTCGAGTCTCTGCTTATATTTCATGTTTACATTATTATATGTTGCACCACTGTTATTGTTATCATTTTGAGCTTCTCGGTTATTATATCATTTGTGCGTATTTGGTTGGAGTTTACTGGGGTTTTGGGGAATATCTCTGAAATGGGATATTACAGTGGTATCAGAGCATAGATCTGGCTTAGCTTGTGGAGCTAGCAATCTATGACACTGGGGAAAAACCTTACATTTGTTACAGAGGTAGGAGATACAGAGACACTGGGCATAGGTTGGAGAACACCTACGGAGAGGGAGACTGTGTTCTGGTGGTGGACACGGAACATGAAGAACCTGTGGTGGACGCAGAACAGGAGCATAGGGTGGACGCAGAGCAGGAGGATCCGATGGCAGATGAGGATGGGAAGAGATTTGTGGACATGCTCCTCAAATCAGTGCAGGATCTGTCGAGGCAGATCGAGGTGATGGGGCAGAGATTCACGACAGTGGAGGCTAGACAACGTGAGAACCCATGGGTTTTCCACGTTGGTGAGGGATCAGGTACATCCCACCATTTTCCTGAGCAGGGTGCCGCTTAGCATGATATTACTCCGTAGATGGCCTCACATGCCCCTACACGCTCTACCATGCCCACTTTCCTAGGAGCAGAGACGGGGGCTGGAGCCCAGCAAGAGGCAGAGCCCGATCATATGGGCAATTATTTTGCAGAGTACCAGGCCTATGGGCAGGAGTTCAGGGATGCTCTCTCATTCAAAGACTTTGTTCAGCTCCAACGGGATAGTAGACCCCTCGACCATCACAGAGGACATCGACATTATCACGATGGAGACACCCACCGCACAGCGAGTAGGTTCCACTTGCTTATGTTTGATGGTTCATTAAACAGTTCGGCAAGGTCTTGGGTGGAGAAGCTGGACATCTATTTCCAGCTTAACCAAATGTCGGAGGTAGAGGCCATCAAGGTGGTGACATTACATTTGGATGGTGAGGCCCAAGATTGGTGGTTGCATGGGATGGTTACACTCGGACACTCCTTAGTGACGACATATGCCGAGTTCACCAGGAGATTGATGGAGAGGTTTGACCAGAGGGATCCGGAACAACACTTTGTTGAGCTAACGAGGCTCAAACAGACGGGGAGCCGAGAGACCTACATTGCAGACTTCCTGAGGATTTCAGTGATGGTACCAGATCTATCGACAGCATGGAGGATCTACATGTTTGTTGAGGGGTTAGCAGAGCCACTTCGGGGTCTAATCAAATCCACTAGACCAGCCACACTCCAGGATGCTATTAGCAGGACCTGGGACTTATAGGATGCCTTACCCATGACTCGGACACCTTACCCCCAGAGACAGGCTTTCCAGCCTAAGGGGAAGGACGTGAGGATTCCGCTTCCAAAGGGGAATCCAGGACGAGCACAGATTGATGACGATGCTAGGAGGGAGTTGAAGAAGAAGCAGTTGTGCTTTACCTGCTAGGAGCCGTGGGCACTAGGACATAGATGTGCTGCTGGCAAAGCACATTTTATTGAGGTCTTCTCTGAGAGAAGCGGGGAGGAGGATGAGGAGGATGATGTGGAGGCAGGAGATAGTCATGTTGTACAGGGTCCCTTGCCGCCTCCACCAGCAGCAGCAGGTGGTGCAGCTTTTGCGCCTATCGGAGGTGCCCTTGCAGCATTGTGAGGAGTTCCCAAGTATTTGACGCTGTGCGTACGAGGGACAGTGCGTGGCCAGCGAGTATCAGTTTTGGTTGACAGTGGGGCCACCCACAACTTCATCGATGCACAGATGGTTGAGCGGAGAGGTATACAGACAGAGAGCTTCGATGGATTCTCAGTTTTGGTCCCAGGCGATCAGACCATGGCGTGTGCTCGTTATGTTCCAGAGTTATCAGTAACAATGGGCACCTACACACTGACTGACCACTTCTTTGTGGTCAATATCCCGGACACCAACATAGTATTGGGTGTTCATTGGCTTATCACTCTAGGGAAGGTCACTACAGATTGGAAGGCCCTAGAGATGGAGTGGGATGATGAGAAGACAGGGAGGCATGAGAAGATACGGGGACAACACACATATCCGCCTCAGACTGTTTCGGCTCATTGGACGGAGCCAGTGTTCCGAAAGGGAGACATAGAGTGGGCAGTGGAGCTGCATGCATCAGAGGCACGAACTACAAGGCAGACAATGCACCTGGAGATACAGTCCATCCTTAACCGGTATGCCACAGTATTTGGGGAGATTCCGCCGGGACAACCACCGGACTAGGGGTTTGAGCACATCATTGAGCTTGAGCAAGGCATACAGGCAGTGATTACTACCCCCTATAGGCATCCCAAGGCCTATTGGGATGAGATTGAGTGAGCCATTCAGGAGTTGCTGGCTCTTGGGCAAATTCGGCCGAGCACGAGTCCTTTTGCTTCTTCCGTGGTGTTGGTGAAGAAGAAGGACGACACATTGAGGATGTGCATTGACTACAGGGCCCTAAACAAGAAGACACTGAAGAACATGTACCCCATACCCAGGATCGATGAGTTGATGGATGAGTTGAGAGGAGCACGGTTCTTCTCGAAGATTGATTTGAGATCTGGGTACCATCAGATTCACGTGAGGGAACATGACATACCCAAGACCGCCTTCAGGGGTCACTATGGGCACTTTGAGTTTTTGGTGATGCCCTTCGAGTTAACCAACGCCCCAGCTACATTCCAGTCTTGCATGAATCACATCTTTCGTAGTCACTTAAGGAAGTTTGTGTTGCTGTTCTTTGATGATATCCTCATTTATAGCAAGACTTGGGAGGAGCATCTCCAACACATTGAGACAGTATTGCGCATCTTGGAGGAGCAACAGTTCAATGCCAAGCTCTCCAAGTGTGAGTTTGGGTTGACGGAGATGTTATACTTGGGACACATCATAGGGGTGGACGGAGTGAGGGTCCACGAGGAGAAGATCAGGGCCATCAGAGATTGGGCGGAGCCGAGAAACGTGATAGAACTTCGAGGATTCATTGGCATTTGCACTTACTACCGGAAGTTTGTCAAGGGTTTCTCACAGCTTGCTGCACCCCTGACAGATTTGACGAGGAAGGGGGCATTCAGTTGGTTGGATACAGCGCAACGAGCCTTTGACAGGCTCAAGGAGGTTATGAGTAGTTGCCCAGTGCTTGCATTGCCGGATTTTACGCAGCCATTTGTTTTGGAGTGTGATGCGTCAGGAGAGGGGATCGGCGCAGTGTTGATGCAGGGAGGTCACCCTATAGCCTTTGAGAGCCGGAAGCTCCTTCCGCATGAGAGGTTGTATTCTATATACGACAAGGAGATGCTAGCCATCATGCATGCATTAGCCAAGTACCGACAGTATTTGGTGGGTAACAGGTTCAGGGTGAGGATTGATCACAATAGCCGCAAGTTCTTTTTGGAGCAGAAGCAGCTACAGGAGAGGCAACAGAAGTGGATCAGTGAGATCCAAGCGTATGACTTTGACATTGAGTATGTCAAGGGTAAGAACAACGTGGTAGCAGATGCCCTTTCATGTAGACCAACCACGTTGTCTCTTATGAGCTTGGAGTCTGGAGGGCTCGACTCCTAGTAGAGTACTCCAAGGATAGATTTGCATGTGAGGTTCTGGATGGGCAGGTGGTGGATGATAGGTACAGGGTGGTCGATGAGATCATTTACTACAGGGACCGGATCTTCTTGACTGAGGGATCTCAGCTCAAGAAGAAGATACTTCAGGTGTCACATGATTCACCATTGGCAGGTCATCAGGTGTTTACCAAAACCTACAGGGCCATTAGAGAGAGGTTCTCATGGAAGGGCCTCAATGAGGACATACTCTAGCATGTCCGGTAGTACGATGTTTGCCAAAGGAACAAGGGGGAGATGAACCATCCAGCAAGACTATTGCAGCCTCTTCCCATTCCGGAGGGGAAATGGGAGTGTATTTCGATGGACTTCATCACAGGGTTGCCCATGGTACAGGGCAAGGACTGCATCTTTGTCGTTGTTGATCGGCTGACAAAGTACTCACACTTTTTTGCCATATCGCACACTACACAGCAGCGCAGGTGGCTAAGCTATTCTTCAGAGAGATTTTCAGGTTACATGGTCTTCCCAAGACCATCACCAGTGATATGGACAGCTGTTTCATGGGCGGATTTTGGCAAGAGCTTTTCCGGTTGGTGGGGACGGAGTTGACACCGAGTACTAGTTATCACCCACAGAGGGACAGGCAGACAGAGATAGTTAACAAGTGGCTGGAGGGCTACTTGCGTAACTATGTCAGTGGGTAGCAGCGAGCATGGCTGAAGTGGCTGCATCTAGGCGAGTACTGCTACAACACTACACATCACATGTCCATTGGTATGTCACCATTTTATGCTTTGTATGGATATCATCCCTTATCTTTTGCTGACGTGATGTTTGGTGCTAGCAAGGCTTTGAGAGCCAAGATTTGGATCCAAGAGAGTTAGGATATTCTCCAAGCTCTCAAGGATAATATGGCTACAACGCAGAACCAACAAAAGCTGTATGCTGATAGGGTTCGGGTGGAGAGAGTTTGAGGTAGGGGACTTGGTCTACCTACGATTACAGCCATACCGACAGTCGTCACTGAAGCAGAAGGGGGCTGAGAAGCTCAAGCCCCGCTTTTATGGGCCATACAGGGTGATACGCAGGATTGAACAGGTTGCGTATGAGTTGGAGCTGCCCCAAGGCAACAAGATTCATAACGTCTTTCATGTATCATGCCTAAAGAAGGCATTGGGGCAGCATGTGAGAGTGACAGATGAGTTACCACCCAAGGATGATGAGGGGCATTTGGTGTTGCAGCCAGAGGCTATTATTGATACCAGGGAGAGGCAGCTACGGGACAGGACAATCCGGGAATTCTTGGTGAGGTGGAAGAATTTGCCGGATGAGGATGCCACTTGGGAGAGTGAGAAAATTTTGCAGCATCCATCACTTCAGTTGCTTGAGGACAAGCAACATTTTGCTGGGGGAGATTGTAATATTCCTAATTAGCCATGGCTAATTGGAATATTCGATTTTGCTCAATTTTGCCTTCTATAGTCATTTATAAATAAAAA